>CBVK0100094597.1:0-14468 GCA_900067695.1 Picea abies | reverse complement strand
CGGACTGCTGGCTGGTACCTAACAACCAATCTCAGGGAACCATACATATATCTCATGGCTCTATTCTGTAAGTAACATGGGGAGAAAGACTGCTCCCGATTTTTAGAGGCTTGGATGCCTCTGGCTTTTACAATTGCCATTTCAGGCATAGGCTACAATTGGGGTGCCATCATCTCCAAACAGTTGAGCACTTGCATAAGATAGGCTCAGGTGCCAAAGGAGGGAGATAAACCCACCTTCTACATAGTCTATTATCTATTCCATGTCATTTGCGCCAGGAACGCTTTCGCTGGGATGAGCCTAAATTGACACTCTTCAGAGCTCGCAGTCCATGTATACTTCAACATCCTATGGGAAAATAGGTACAAAAAATCTCATGCTGTTATCTATGATCAGTTTATTGCCCACATTTACATCTTTCTCTTCAGGAAAGAATGCCTTAGATTGTCAGATAAATCAAAGAAGGTTATAGAAAAAATTGGCCACTGGTATTTAGGTGAACAAGAAACCTACATCAAGGTTTTCGACGCCACAAGGGCACCCCACTTATTACCCATTTATGTTCCCGAACGGATAGTGTTAGGGAAAATTTGTTATCAAACCATCCTGCAAGGTTACAATGAAACTTTAGTAAAATACAAGAAGTGGGATTTCATACCATATGGGTTTCATATCAACTTCTGCATGGTCAAAGATACCATGCATGCTAAACAACTCAGGCTAGGTCAATTAGAATTTTGATTCCAAACTAGCTGATTTCGCAAACACTATCCCAAGGGGTTGGTTTTACAGCACACATCGTAGGTATCGTCCTGATGGCCCTATTCCCATGACCAATTCAAGGATAAAAAGTTTACTAAGAACGCTCAAGACTGGAATATGGTGGCATCCAAGAAAGATGATCCTCAAGGAACCAGGTTTAGAGCTATGAAATTCGAAGAACAGGCAAATTTTTTTTAGTAGACAACTCAAGAGATCTGCACAACCTGTCAAGGAACTGCATCATCTGAATCTAATGAATAAATAAGAGACCCTCAGGAAGACATTGAGCCAACGACGGTTTACCCTGGATCCCCGATACCGATTAGGGATCTCCCTGGCAATCAAGCTTCACTAGAAAGAGGTACGTTGTTATATCAGCAAACCAAGTTGTTGTTGAAACGGATGAGGGATGACCCATAGCTTTTCACAAGACCTACAATTTAAACTACTATCCAAAGTGCCCCGACAGAGTCAGGCGACCCTAATTCCATAGTTCCCGATAATGCCAATGGGTCAGGCAATCCTGAGTCCATGACATCGTTGATTGATCCTTCGAAGGAAGGGACAAATCAACCAGAGACAGGCTAGGTGTCGATAGAGACACAAGCACCCAACACCTTGAGCACTCTTATACATATTTACAATGATGAAGAGAGTTTGGAACCTACTCATGGCACACCAGTGTGAGTCCGAGAAGAAAAAGGTCCTGAGAAAACCACTTCCCATCAGCTCGAGATCCAAGACAAGCAGGTCTTACAAAAGGAAATAGGGTTCGAAGGTGGCCTCGACACAAGAGAGTCTAAAAGACAAGAAGTAGAAGTAGGACCAAGTGGCGAAAATGCATAAAAGAAAATCGGTAGTTCTACAACCGACGAGCAAGTAAGCGATGAATCTGTACTTGATGCCTCCATTACTCCTAATATTCAAGCCCTAGACGAACGAAAAATAGAGGCCAGATATACAAAATAGAGCAAAGAAATTATAGAGCCCAGTCCTGAGAAAATATACATCGCGGGTAGCTTGAGAAACAACCTCACATGGGGAGATCAACAAATACCAGAACTGGTAGACGAAGTAGCAGACATCTATGTGATCTCCTACGATCAAAAGAAGAAGGCCATCATTCAAAGGACCATGAAAAGGTGAAGGACCACTTTGGATCAATCCATCATGGTTACCACAGAAGAGAACTTAATCATCACTATAGATGCTCACACATCTGAACTGATCGACATAGGAAAAACCCTCTCGAATGCCACTCAGGATAGATCTAGGAGAGATGAAAAGGAACTAGCCAACACCCGGGAAGAGCTCGAACACCTGTGCCATCTTGTCAAATACTATAAAGGAGCTACACAGACCACTGTGTATCTAAAGGATGAGTTCAACGAAGTTAATAATTAGTTCAAGAAGGAAAGGCACCTATTAACCAAGAACATAGTCGAGTTCCAGGATGATACTCTCATGGCACTCGCGACATGCAAAGAAATGGAAAGGTGGCACGAAAAGGCATAACAAGTGGTAGGAAGACTTGAATACATTGAGGCAGTTCAATAGGGTCGAGAAAAGGAAACTCATGGCATTCGGCTGGTTGGTAAAATTAGTCTCGAGTGCATGAATAAATCCACCGAATGCTGGGTGAAAATTACCCGAGACCCACATTGATAAATCAAAAAGAAATGGGCCAAGTGCTAGAAACACTGGGGTAAAATTAATAAAGCAATGAAAGATGTCGGTCTCCCTGAATTCGACACCCCAGATGAATTCACTAACATGAGCGATGTGTTCAAAACACACTCCATACAAGACTCGCTTTGGGTCGAAGAGTGTGCAAAGTTCAACGATGCAAAGCCAAGGCAAGTGAAACAATTCGCAGGACACCTGATCAGAGATCTAGCCATGCTGCAACAGCTGAACTCCAGTTTGGTAAAGTACCAAATGCATGTAGTGGATATCAGAGGAGTATATGCTGCCGCAATGGAACAAAACAGGTTCCCATGGGCTCAAACATGTGAAGATTTGTTTATTATCTGGTCTGAATATGAAAGAATTCACCCTTTTCAAGGGACATCTTGTCACATACCCACTACCTCAATTAAATTTTTCGTTGATTTCTGCTGAATCAGAGCCCTTGAATTACTTACGGAGGCCTAGCCCAAGTTATCTCTTTCTCTCTCTCTCTCTGTGTTCCCATGTGATCGCGAGTCATGATCATAGTTCAAATGATCACGGTGCCTCCTTGTATTTCACGCCTCAGTGCTATAGGGGTGTCGAATCGTTTGACTCTCCAACCGTCGAACCCCGACAAGGCTAGCGACCAACCAATAGGGATGAATCCCAACAGGGATAGAGAACAACCAATGAGAACAGGCCCCATCACATGGTTAAGTGGAGTACAGGTTGAGTGATTTGTTCAAGATGCATGTTGATCAAGACTCGCTATGGGTCGAAGAGTGCACAAAGGTCACCGATGTGAAGCCAGGGCACGTGCAACAATTCGTGGAACACCTGATCAGAGCTCAAGCCATGTTGTAACAACTGAACTCCAGTTTGGTGAAGTACCGAGTGCATGTTGTGGATATCAGATGAGTATATGTTTCCCCTATGGAACAACATAGGTTCCCATGGGATCAAACCTATGAAGCTCTATTTATTAGTTGGTCTGATTATGAAAGAAGTCATCGTTTTCAAGAAATATCTTGGATGGATTGTTAAAGAAACTGTTGAATGATCACTCCACATGGCAATTTTTGTTTGGTTCGAACTGTATTTAGCCATTAATTAGAGTTAAAACTTTATATTATAAGTAGATACATCGACCGATGGATGGGAGGTCGATGGTTGTTGCAAGAAATATTTCTTTTGGTTGTTGATAATTATTTTGAGACTTCTATGAATTGAGAAGTCCTTCTGGACCAAAGACAAGCTATTTCCATCAGATGTATGTCATTAGAGTTTGGAGAAGAATTACTTCCTATCTTGTACCAAGAATGATGCAGTAAATGAGTAAGAGCAATCTATTTTTTTGTCAAGTTATCTGGTGCAATGTTTTGATGTTCTTTACTTTAATGACGAAGATAAATCGGGTCGATGGTTGTTGCAAGAAATATTTCTTTTGGTTGTTGATAATTATTTTGAGACTTCTATGAATTGAGAAGTCCTTCTGGACCAAAGACAAGCTATTTCCATCAGATGTATGTCATTAGAGTTTGGAGAAGAATTACTTCCTATCTTGTACCAAGAATGATGCAGTAAATGAGTAAGAGCAATCTATTTTTTTGTCAAGTTATCTGGTGCAATGTTTTGATGTTCTTTACTTTAATGACGAAGATAAATCGTTGTGTTGTTATGTGATGGATGTTATGGTAGATGAATTATTGTTCTTTCCATGATCTTGATTACATATGTGTTTTCTTTTTGTCAGTTAGATTCTCAGGCAGTAAATGGATGCTCATTCGGTTAATGTATTATTACTAGGCCTTTTAGTGTAGAATCATTGTCTGCATGTTTGAACAACAGGTTATCCCAAGATGAATCTCTTCCCAGTAGTTAAAACACGACCCTCTCACTTATTAAGTTGGCTTATGTTGGCTTTCATCTCTCATACTAGTCCCACTCAGGAGAATATACAGAAACAAAACAGTCCTAACTGAAGGGAGGACCTTCACAAGAAAACACAAAGCCCATTCGTAAATTGGCTGGATCACAAGATATGGAGAACCATTCCACCTCAAACGCTATAGAGTCTAATTGGGCCTCGGTGGTACGTTTGGTTCCTGTTGTTGAATCAAGGGATTTAAGACCCATTAATAGAATTGGTGCTAGAAGGAGGGAATGAGAATGAATGGCTAAATATATAAGTTATTTAACATTTCATACATCCTACAGTTTCGTAACAATCCACATGCATGGCTAGTCATCCAACAGACATCCCATGGTTACTGAGTACTCCCAAAATGGGTAACTCACCCAAGTATGAGGAAGAACCTTTTCACCCTGAAGTACCTTACGCCCTCCCTTGCAAGGAAGTGAATCAATTCAGGAGAATTACAAGAGCCTACGCCCGACAAACCAGTGCGTTGTCCTTGACTCCCATTCTCCCTCGGAGAAAACAACAAAGTAGATTGGTGGTCATCACTCCCGATGAAGTTTTCATACACTTCGTCGAAGACTTAATAGATTTCGTGATCACCAAAATCCAAGAACCTCTTCATCTAATACTCGAGATGGATGTCGACGATATCCCCCAACCTAATGAATTTTCAGAAGAAGAAGAGTTTGACTCCAACTCCGAAGATATTGAAGGGAACAATGTTCATGAGGAGGAAAGAGAAGTTCCATTTCAAGACAACTAGCCTTGGTTGGCTGGAGATGACGTGGTCATCCCTGGATGGGTACACAATCTTCCCTGACACCCGAAAAAGATGCTTCCCAAGTATGACCCTGAAACTTCAGGCTTGCCTGAATATCATATAAATAAATCCATACTTGCAATCAGACTTATGAACGTTCAACATGAAGACGTAGTGTGTAGAATCTTTCCCTACACATTTGAAAACTCTGCTTCCATGTGGTATTTTAATTTGCTGGTAGGATCTATAACTAGATGGACTAAATTCCAAAAGGATTTTCTAGACAAATTTGGGGAAGAAACAACTACAGGAGCCCTGATGGTTGAGTTGTTCGCAACCACCATGAACCCAAAAGAAAGGGTCAAATATTCACGACCATTTTAAACAAGTTCCATCCCACGACGAAACCCACTCAAGAATTGCAGATTGAGGTTTATGCCAATGCACTTCTGACTTCTATTTCCATGTTTGTTAAAGGAGCCACCAAGCAAACCCTCATGGAGAATTTTGAAGAGGACAAGACGATAGAATTCCATATGAAAGGATGTAAATAAGGTCAGGCTTCTCTAGTGAGAAAAGAAAGCCAACCCTCTCCTAGCAGAGGACTCCTTTTGACTAGACCATCAGGGGAACCGACTGACCAAAATCCCAATAAAGGTAATGGAGATATAGAAGATCTACAACGCTTGGTCAATAAACTATCAAGTGAGATTATAGATGTGAAAAGAAGTGCAGGGGAAGGAAACCAAGGACAAAATCCCTATAATCCTTTCTTCAAACTAAACCATCCTTTCAAATCAATTGAAATTCCCCCAACCTACCTAAACATTGACCTAGGGAACGTTGCGTTTGATTATTTCTGTACCAATCACCAGGAGAACCACTTTGAAAGAGAATGCCCCCAATGGATCCATGCCATGAATTTAGTGGCTGATCATTTTCTGGATGAGGTCTTGCTGACTGAACAATCAAGCATTTTGGCCATGAATATTGTCAATCAGGAAGAAGTTGACCCACCATAAGACACAACCATGTTGGTCTGGGATCCTGACGTGATCGCATCTTTGAGAGATTTGTTTGAGTCTCAAGAACAACCCATGAAAGTTTTGGTGGTATAGATACGTAGTAAAAGTCAACCCGGCTCAAAAAATACCGACGCCACCCAGTCCTCGCAAAATAAGTTAACTCCCGATTGCCCGAAAATACCTATCTCTCCCGATGAAATGCCGATAAGCATCCATACCAAGAAATTTCCTAAATTGGTTTACAATGTAGTCGAAGATTTGAAAACGTTGAAGGATAATATATCAGTTATGGATATATGTAGGATTCCTCAGTAGAAACACTTTCTGTTGCAAGCTCTGAGCTCGACAAAAGACTGAACTACATGCAACACTTAGAAAAAGGATCTACCCTCAACAGATTTGGAAAGCAGGACAACCATAAATACCTACTCAAAAGCTAGGAAGGAGAGGCCTTTTGTACCACCTTTTTTCTACCAGAGAGGCCTTTTGTACCTTAAGGCTGCGTAGATTTTCATAACCTCAACAGAGCTTCAAAAAAGGACAATTATTCGGTCCCACCAATGGAGCAACTCTTGCAGACCGTTTCAGGGTCAGAGATCTTCTCTCTACTGGATGGTTTCTCAGGCTGCAACCAAGTGTTGGTTTGAGAGGAAGACCGTTTGAAAACCACTTTCTGAACCAAATGGGGAATCTTCGCTTATAAATGCATGTGTTTCGGGATAATCAGTGCAGGAGCAACCTTCCAAAGGGACATGGAAGTGGCCTTTCGGGGACTTATCAATAAGTGTGTAGTGGTGTATTTAGATGACATAATAGTTTATTCAAATAATAGAGAAGAGCACATCCAACACTTAACCCAGATGTTTGATAGATGCAGGAGGTATGGTATATCACTAAATCCTAAGAAAACCATCTTCAGTGTCGAGGAAGGTAAGTTGTTAGGTCATATTATATCTCAAGAAGGTATCCGCATAGATAAAAACTGAATTAATGCCATAGCTCAACTCCTGCTACCCCATAATAAGAAATCCCTGCAGTCCTTTTTCAGGCAAATCAACTTTGTGAGGAAATTCACCCTCGATTTCACCAAAATTATCAAACCCTTACAAAAGATGATTCAAAAGGATGTCGATTTCAAGTGGGATGATGAGAGAAAAGATGCTTTCAACAATATCAAAGATGCCATATCCCGAGCTCCGGTGTTGCGAATTCCTTATTTTAATACAAACTTTTCCCTTTATACTTTTGCCTCCGACCAATTGCTAGTGGTGGTTTTGACCCATAATGATGATGACAACAATGAAGCCCCAATGTCCTTTATGAGTACTAATATTCAAGGAGATGAGCTCAATTATCCTACCATAGATAAATAGGCCTACATGGTCTATAAGGTAGTAAATCATTTCAGGTCCTATATTCTCAAAAATCACACTAAGGTGATTATGTCAATCATTTCAGGTCCTATATTCTCAAAAATCACACTAAGGTGATTATGTCGCACCCTGTGGTTCGATCCCTATTTACCCAACAACAAATGCGGGAAATAAGGGGGACCTTGATGGCAGTAGTCCAGGAATTTGATCTAGATATAAAACCTACCAAGCTAGTAAAAGGACAAGATCTGTGTAAGCTCGAAGTCGAAGCCCAGGATCAAGAAAATGAAGATTCTAGGTGGGAAAATCAAATGGCCCTATGGTGCAATGAAGTAGCATACATCTCCTTAGGACAAGACTCTTGGTATAAGGATTTGACTTATCTTTTTCATCACGCGGCTTGTCCCGAGACCCTCAAACCTAAGGAAAGGAGAGCCCTAAGATTGAAATATGCACAGTATCATCTTATAAATTCGGTACTCTTTCAGATCAACTATGATGTGGTATTATTGAGATGTCTCGAATGAGAAGACGCTGACAAGGTGCTGAGGGAACTCCATGACAATACTGTCGGAGGATACTTTGCAGGGAACACTACCGCCCATAAGATTTTGAGAGTCGGATATTGCTGGCCCACCTTGTTTAAAGATGGTCATACTCACACTAGGAACTGTAGCACTTGTCAAATAAGTGTTGGAAAGGAGAAAAGGGTAGAAATCCCACTTCATCCTATGATTGTCTCCAGGCCTTTTGAGCAGTGGGGGTTGGATATCATAGGATAAATTACTCCTATTTATTCAAAACTCCATAAGTACATTCTTACTACTATCAACTATTTCACTGTATGGGTAGAAGCCATTCCTCTGACTCATGTAAACGAGAAGGTAGTAATCCAATTTATAGAACAACAATTGATCACAAGGTTTGGTGTCCCCCCTCTTCTGGTCTTTGATAATGAAGCCTACTTTTCTTCTACCCTATTGAAGGATTTTTCTCTAGATAAAGGAATTATAATCAAGTACTCTACAAATTACTACCCGCAGGGAAACGATGTGGTAGAATCAACTAATAAAAACTTGGTAAGGATACTAGAAAAACGATTACAAATAACTAGAGAAATTGGCATAATCAACTTCATAATTCCCTATGGGATGATAGGTTCACACCCAAAGAAGCCATAGGAAATTCCCCATACTTCTTAGTTTATGGGTAATAATTTATCCTCCCGAACGAGCTCTATCTACCATCTCTTCAATTAGCCTAAGACTCCCACGAAGAATTATCATCAGCCATGCAACAGAGAATTGACACTCTGCTCATGTTGGAGGAAGAGAGAGAAAAGGATAAGTCAAAATTCATGGCTCACCAACAGGTAGTGAAATGATGGTTTGATAAGCATAATGCTAAAAAAATTATCTTCAAGGTAGGATACTTAGTGCTTAAGTGGGACAAAGAAAATGAGTCTAAGGGAAAACACTCTAAGTTTCAAATCCTATAGCTTGGACCCTTCCAAGTAGCCAAGAGAATCGGGGGAGGTACCTATCGATTGCAAAACCTAAAGGGGGAACTTGACACCCTCCCAATGAATGGCCAAGCCCTAAAATGATACTTTCATTGAATAATATTAATAATATATATATATATTGTAATATATGTAGATATGAATAAATTGTGTGCAAGAAGTAAACAGGAACCAGATATTTTGCATTCGCCTAGTGAATCACCATTTGTTGAGAACTCAACACACCCTAAAAACTCTATGAACATTTTATTTTTTGGGTACCACTCAATATTCTTCATTGATTGTCTGCACGAATCGGTGACCCACAATTTTCCCTGACTCACTTGAGAAATTCGACATCAACGATAGCGAAAGGTGGTGAAAATCATTTTGGAAGTCAAAATAGTCAAGGGATGACCTTCATCGGCATCGGAATCATTTTGGAAGTCAAAATAGTCAAGGGATGACCTTCATCGGCATCGGCCAATGAAAACATTTCTTTCCCATGAATAAGTCTTGATAAATATGTTTTCGAAGGACAATCCATTTGGTTTTGGCAGAAACATGTAATAGTCAGCACCATGCCAAAGTAAGGAGCAACATTGCCAACTGCTAACGCCCGAAACCTTTTCAACAATGAAGGCTCATAAAGGGAAGCCCTGTTGATAATTTGTGTACCTAACCTTCTCCTAATCACCAACCCTAACATCATCAGGATCGGAAGTTATATCAAAAGGGCGTTAACATAAGTATACACACAGATATGTAGCCGATCCCCAATCTTTACGTTGAATGATGTGATGTGACGAGACATTTAATCCTCATATGTGTCAGACACGCAACATTCAAAGGCTAGTAGTTAATTCGTAGACCGCGCATTAGTTACTAATTTGTGCGTGAATCAAAAGGATCTATTAAACCCAATGATGCAATACATCTCTCTCTGCACCTCCGCCGTCGAACGATTAAGATTTATCTGTAGAGATCTGTAATAGTTTATTTTGAATCTGCATTCATTACTCTAATAACTAATTGATAGGACTGATAGTGCCTCTCCAAGTTATATCCTATTTGAAGTCATTTTGTATGATCTTGTTCTACGCAGTATGAAATTCAGAAAAAATAGAAGAACAAAGCTAACATCCCGGGAGAAGCATTCAAGGTTTAGTGAGTATTAAATAATTATCTTAGCAAGCATTACAAGAACCATGCCTCCAAAGAAGCCTTCCACCAAGAAATAGCTAAGAGCCCCTAAGCTGCAAGAATGAGATGTAGGAGAAGGCTCCTCCCCATCAGTTGCGAGACAGTTAGAATTCGCTCCCAAGCAAGTGCCCATCATTAAGACAATCACCAAGGAGCCCTTTGTCCAACCTCCAGATTCTGGAGACACAGAGGCAAGTATTGGAGCCAAGATCACATTTCCTTCCTGGGAAGAAATCTCAAGAAAATCTTGAAAGAAGAACCCCTTGAATATACCCAGCATAGCGATCCTAATACAAGGAAGCTCGACAATGAGGTCCTCCCCAACATTTGCAAGTCTTATCTACACATGGTAGTGAGACGGTATCCGGTCATACCTTGCATTGAGCTCCTAAAGTGGATTATTGACCACATTGATGCAAAAAAATGTTTTATTAATGATGATAACAATGAATGCGTTGGGGTCTTCCTACCATTAGAGGTTCAGAGTTACTATAAGATCAAAGATTCTGAGTTAAAACTGAGCACTAATTTTTTCCTGAGTTTCTATGCCTCACACGATACCAACAAAATCATGGCGTCTTGGTGCAGAGAAGAAAAAAAAATCACGAACCGGACTGTTGGCTGCTACCCAACAACCAATCTCAGGGAACCATACATATATCTCATTTCTCTATTCTGCGGGTTACATGGGGAGAAAGACTACTCCCGATTTTCAGAGGCTTGGATGCCTCTGGCTTTTACAGTCGCCATTTCAGGCACAGGCTTCAATTGGGGTGCCAACATATCCAAAAAGTTGGGCACTTGCATAAGATAGGCTCAGGTGCTGAAGGAGGGAGATACCCCTGCCTTCTACATGGCCTCTTATCTACCATACGTCATTTGCGCCAAGAACGCTTTTGCTGGGATGAGCCTAAATTGGCACTCTTCAGAGCTCGCAGTCCATGTATACTTCAACATCCTATGGGAAAATAGGTACAAAAAATCCTATGTGGTTATCTGTGATTAGTTTATTGCCCGCATTTACTTCTTTCTCTTTAGGAAATAATTCCCTATATTGTTAGATAAAGAAAAGAAGGTTATAGAAAAAATTGGCCAGTGGTATTTAGGTGAATGAGACAAAAAATCCTATGTGGTTATCTGTGATTAGTTTATTGCCCGCATTTACTTCTTTCTCTTTAGGAAATAATTCCCTATATTGTTAGATAAAGAAAAGAAGGTTATAGAAAAAATTGGCCAGTGGTATTTAGGTGAATGAGAAACCTACATCAAGGTTTTCGGTGCCACAGTGGCACCCCACTTATTACCCATTTATGTTCCTGATCGGCTAGTGTTAGGGGAAATTTTCTATCGAACCATCCTACAAGGTTACAATGCAACTTTAGTAAAAGACAAGAAGCGGGCTTTCATACCGTATGGGTTTCATATCAACTTCTGCATGGTCAAAGATACCACAAGAAGCGGGCTTTCATACCGTATGGGTTTCATATCAACTTCTGCATGGTCAAAGATACCACACATGCTAAACAACTCAATCTAGGTCAATTAGAATTTTGATTCCAAACTGGACGATTTCACAAACACGATCCCAAGGGGTTGGTTTTGCAGCATGTGTCACAGGTATCGTCTATTTTGCCTTATGCCCATGACCACTTCGAGGATGAAATTTTTACTGAGAACACTCAAGACTGGAATATGGTGGCATCCAGGAAAGTTGATCCTCGAGGAACCAGGTTTAGAGCTATGAAATTTGAAGAACAAGAAACTTTTTTGGAGAAGACAACTCAAGATATCAGTAGGACCCGTCAAGGAACTGGAGCATATGAATCCAGCGAAGAAACAAGCAACCCCCGGGAAGACATCAAGCTGGCCATGGTTTACCCTGGATCCTCGGTACCGATTAGGGATCTCCCTAGTGATCAAGCTTCACTAGAAAGAGGTACATTGTTATATGAGAAAATCGAGCTAGTGATGAAATGGATGCGGGATGACCCATACCTTTTCATAAGACCTGCAATTTCAACTACCATCTGAATTTCACCAACAGAGTCAGGCAACCCCAGTTCCATAGTCCCCGATAATGCCAATGGGTCAGGTGATCCTAAATCCACGACATCGTTGATCGATCCTTCGGAGGAAGGGACAACTCAACCAGAGATAGGTTGGGTGTCAATAGAGACAAAAGTGCCCAACCCCTTGAGCACTCTTATACATATTTACAGTGATGACGAGTGTCTGAAACCTGGTCATGACACCCTGATGCGAGTCCAAGATGAAAAAGGTCCCGAGAAAACCACTTCCCTGAGCCCAAGATCCAAGACAAACAGGTCTTACAAAAGGAAATAGGGTCCGAAGGTAGCCTTGACACAAGAGAGTTTGACAAACAAGAAGGAGAAGAAGGTCTAAGTGACGAACATCCACAAAAGGAAATCATCAGTTCTACGACCGACGAGCAAGTAAGCAATCAGTCTGCATTCGACACCTCTATTCCGCCCAATATTCAGATCCCCGACGAACACCAAGTGGAGGTCGGACCTACAAAACAGAGTAAAGAAATTCAAGAGCCCACTCTCGAACAAGTATACACTATGGGTAGACTAGGAAACAACCTAGCATGGGGAGATCAACCAATACCGAAACTAGTAGATGAAGTAGAAAACATGTATGCGATCTCTTACGATCAAAAGAGGAAGGCCATTGTTCAAAAGACTACAAAAAGGCGCAGGATCACTTTGGACCAATCCATCATGGTTACTATAGAGGATAAATTAATCAACACTATAGAAACTCGCACATATGAACTAATCAGTGCAGGGAAAGCCCTCTCGAAAGTTTCTCAGGATAGAGCTAGGAGAGATGAAAAGGAACTGGCTGACACCCTGAAGGAACTTGAGCACCCGTGCCATATTGTCAAATACTATAAGAGCACCACACAGACCACTGTGTATCTAAAGGGTGATTTCAATGGATTTATGACGAGTTCAAGAAGGAGAGGCACCTGTTGATAGAGAACATAGTCGAGTTCTAAGAGGATACTCTCATGGCACTCATGACATGAAAAGAGATGGAGAGGTAGCATGAAAAGGCCCAACAAGCAGTAGAGAGACTCGAATACATTGAGGCAGTCCAATAGGGTCGAGAAAAGGAAAATAATGGCCTTCGGTTGGTAGGAAAAAGTAGTCTTGACCGCATGAATAAATCCGTCGAGTACTGGGAAAAGATGACCCGGGACCCACACCAAGAAATCCAAGAGCAATGGGCCAAGTGCTAGAAACACTGGGGTAAAATTAATAAAGTGTTGAAAGATGTGGGTCTCTCCAAATTTGGCACCCCAGATGAATTTATTAACTTGAGCGATGTGTTCAAGATGCATGCCGAGAAAGAATGGCTATGGGCCGATGCGAATCTAGGGCATGTGCAACAATTTGTGGAACACCCGATCAGAGCTCGAGCCATGCTGCAATAGCTGAACTCCAGTTTGGTGAAGTAATGAGCGCACACTATGGATATCAGAGGAGTATATGTTGCCCCTATGGAAAAACACAGGTTCCCATGGGCTCAAACCTGTGAAGATCTGTTTATCAACTGGTCTAAGTATGAAATAAGTCATCCTTTTCAAGAAATATCTCGGATGGACAGTTAAAGAAACTTTTGAATGACCACACCATGTGGCGATTTTTTTTGGGTTCAAACTGTATTTAGCCATTAATTATAGTTAAAACTTTATATTATAAGTAAAGACATCGACTGATGGATGGGAGGTCGATGGTTGTTGCAAGAACTCCTTCTTTTGGTTGTTGATAATTATTTTGAGACTGCTATGAATTGAGAAGTCTGTCTGGAACAAAGACAAGTTATTTTCATCATATATATGTGCTTGGAGTTTGGAGATGAATTACATCCTATCCTATTCCAAGAATGATGCAGTAAATGAGTAAGAGCAATCAATTTTGTTTTCAAGTTATCTGGTGCAATGTTTTGATGTTCTTTACTTTAATGACGAATATAAATCGTTGTGTTGTTATGTGATGGATGTTATGGTAGATGAATTATTTTTCTTGCCATGATCTTGATTACATATGTGTTTTCTTTCTGTTAGTTAGATTCTCAGGCAGTAATTGGATGCTCAGTCAGTTAATGTATTATTGCTAGGCCTTTTGGTGTAGAATCATTGTCTTCATGTTTGAGAAATGAGTTATCCCAAGCTCAACCTCTTCCTAGTAGTTAAAACTCGACCCCGTCACTTGTTAAGTTG
>CBVK0100094594.1:0-15390 GCA_900067695.1 Picea abies | reverse complement strand
GAGTATGTAAAACATCTTATATTTATATAATTTGGAGATAATTTTCTTCGAAAAAAAAGAGACTAAGATTTAGTTGTTGGCGAGTTCTACATTGGCTGGGCCGATTTTACTTGTCTAGAGACTGAGTTTTTCGTTGCTAGGTTGAGCTGTTGTGACCAGGATGAAATACTTACTAACTTTTCGTATTTCAGTTGTTGGGGTCCAAGTTTGGTGTTGGGCGAATCATCTTTGAAAGAGCGACCAAACACTTTTCTCTGAAGGGTCGAATTATAGAGGAGGGGGCCGACCCCAGTTTTGGGAAACCAAATTACCTTCAAAAGGGAGCTACATCCAATGATTTGTATGCAGTTTAGGAGGGTCGAGTCCTTCCTTTGGATTGGATCATGAGGCAAGAATAATCGCATAGTTTAGAGGAGAGTTGCGAGCATTTGTGAGGTCGTCTGGGACTGGATAGGACCACAGATCCATTTATTGAGGTCGCAGGGTCAAGAGAAGGGGTCAAGAGATAGTTTTACAGCCCGCGGGGATCCAATAACATGCCATAGGGGTATTTTACAGTTCACAAGGACTGTTTGCAGGCCGCGTGAGGCAAGATATGAGTTGCATGCTCTTAGGGAAACCATGAGGGTTAAGTACCCTTTTGCTGAGATCATGAGCTTGGAAGGGGCAACGATTTGTGTGAGGGTCTCGATTAAGGAAGGCCACAATTTTATTGGATAGGATGTGGTGAGTTGAGGGAGTCATGAGGCTTTGGAAGCAGGCCGAGAGGCCATTTGGAGCTGGCCGTGAGATCTAAAGGAGGTCGCGAGTAGCATTTGGGAGCTGGCCGTGAGATCTAAAGGAGGTCGCGAGTAGCATTTGGCGGATCGTGAGGGTTCTGCAGACCAAAAAGGAGGATGAAGAAGCCCCATCGTAGCATTATGCAGAGCTGGGGAAACATCAGTGATGTTTGAGGGTTAGGAATCCAAGAGGAGGACAATCCATCTTCTATAGAGGATGGTGGTAACATCATATGTTTCTTTATTTGAGTTTTGGGTTTTTGTTGTTAAATTGCAGTTGTTCTAGCCGTCTTAGGCACTTATTATTATTGTATTCCAGATCCATCCATAATAAAATGCCATGAAGTCTCTCTTTATTCCATATGCACTTAGATGTATGCTATATGTGTGATGAAATAGCCAAGAATAAAATGTATGGAAATTGTTGTGGGAGGTTGTTTACAAATTATAGCATAAAATACATGATATGCAAAGTGTTTGATAAAATAATACACAACCAGAAGCACATAAATTGAACAACAACTCATATGTATATCACAAATATTAACAACAATGTATTTGATTTTGATACTTAAGTGTTTGATGAAAATCCAATACCAAAGAAATCACCAAAATACACCAACCGACATCACCGAAACTATATCGACAGTAAAAGGGAAACAAACTTACAGGAGTTATTTCATATTGTGTACATACAAGACATTTTCATATTGTTTTCATTAAGTGACCATCAATGGAGTGGCTTAAGAAATTGAGGACAGATATGGAATTCAAGAGGCAACTAGAAAAAATTACACACATGCCTTACTATCAGAAGTATCAACATTGAGTAAAGAGATCCGTGTAACTTTGCATTTTAAAATATGTTACACTCTCTGGTATGGAAGCTGGCCCAGGGACTTGGATGGGGATTCCTTGAAAATCACATGGCATAAATGGAAGAGAGATGAGCATGAACGATAGGCAGAGGAACATGCATATAGACATGTTAGTATGTGTGCATAGAAGAATACCAAACAACAACCTACGATACACCATCAGAGCTAATTGATGAGACCAATGATACTAGTGTGTTGGAGGGGAAAGATGAGGATGCAACATCTTGTCCTACTTATGATGACTATGAGATGATATTCCAATCAGTCGATGTTGAGGATTCAACATCCCTTCCTATGTATGATGCTTATGATGAGGGAGGTTCAAACGTGATATCACCTATGCAAAATAAGGATTCAATGCCTTATCCTATTTATGACATATATGATGATGTAGGCATGATTGTACTAGAGCTATGCGTGGAGGATGACAATGAAGGGGATGAATTGGTGGATGGAATATTGTATGAGGATGATATTCCACATGAATCCCATCACTACACAGTATCATCTAATGAGTCAGTTGGTCCCTTGTGTGACAACCCACGCCATGTTGATGAAATAACATTGCGCGAATTGGAGAACCGATTATTGGTCACATAGGAGAAATTTGTCCAAGTGTTGACAAGGATAGATGGTGCTCATAAATTTGTTGAAGACCTAATGTGGGAAACCTAGTGGGAGGAGAGACAAAGGGGGGTTGCAGAGGGAATCACTAGTGTTCAATTATGCATCATCAAAGAAGCACTAGAGCAGATGAAATATGATTACTTTCAGCTGTTCATGGATAGGGACCTTGCTCTTAATTTCATTGAATAGAAGGAAAGGGAGACTAAGCAACTTTGTTACTAGCTTAGTTTGGCACACACTTCATTATTGACAACAACAAAGACTCCATCATCTTTGGCAGCCATGACACATGAGGGCATAAGTGGGACTCATGATATGAGGGAGGAGCCTTTTGAGACAATCCCGCACGAGGAACATTCAGAGTCACAGGTGTTTGAGAAGAGGTTTGACACATAGGGTTTTGACCTTGTGCCTATTTTTCATTGTGGGGATCATGAGTCACTTTTGTTGGAGATCTCACTAAAGGATCAAGGCTTAGCTACGGAGGAGATAGTCATCCCTTGTGGACCAATCCACAAGGAAGTATATGCGTCCATGGATTGGGTGGACAAGTATATGATAGACATGAGCATAATCTGGGATCTAGGTTTGAGTGACATCAATAGAGTGGTGGGTACACTAGTGCCTCAAGGATAGATGATGGTACATTATGATTCAATGATCTGTGACAGTGTGCAGGGTTATTATTTTCCACATGGTAGTGTACAATGAAGTTGTGGGGTGTTTCTGCCAGGGAGACTTCCCAACGACATCCTTGAGCACACCATTGAGTGGAGGTTTCCCAAGATTGGTGAGTGGATGGGAGAGCTTCAGGGAGCAACATACCCCTTGATAGACGATCGTCATTTGGGATATCATCAGAAGAGGGTCAAGGATCCAGATAGGCACAAGTCTGCTTCCAGAATTCATTACGATCTCTTGGTCATGCCCTTGGGGTTGACCAATGCACTAGTCATTTTCCAGTCTTATAGATGGTGGAAGATGCATCTATTGCTATTAATTGATGCCCTCCTTATACACAACAAGACACAAGAGGATGAGATAACTGACACTATGGTCGTGACAAAGGTATTTCATTCAGACCATGTGATCAATATGTAGAAGGAGACAATCCAAAATATGTTGGAGTGGTCGACATATATTTTAGTAGGAATTGGGAGTGGTGGACTTCCAAATTGGTGGTGGTAGGATCTTGGCATTCATCGGAGTGATAAATGGCTTAAGATGATGAGGTTGATCGATAGGATCATATCAATTATTGGTTTATGTCATTGTGGGGATGTTGTGAGAGGAGTTATTGAGCCTTGTTCTATATGGCGAGGTATATTTTCTCGGATAATACCTAGGATCGAGGCTATCTACGGATTGGTAGGATTCCACGTCACTAAGATGCCTCAACGAGACACGGCCCAGGATAGTGAGTACAGTCCTTTCAGGGATTTCATCTTGGGGGTCCAGGAAGAGGAGAGCGCAATCTAATCATGGTGGTTAGACAATTATGATTGGAGGGGTACAATGTCGATACGATGGCTCCTCTCGGAGATTATCTTGGGACCGAGGGACTGCAATGTTTGACAGTTTGATAGTTGATACAGATGAGATGGTCAGTTTTTTCTTTCTAGAGTTTACTCTCGGGATGTTTAGGTTTGGTTGCTTGGAGGTGTGGTCTTATAAGGAGTTGACCGAGTTTGTATAGTTTCTGATTACATGGATTATTAGAGGCATTCAGGTGGATTTTGGTGTTAGCACTTAGAAGTTCAGGGCTATGAGTAGAGGGTGTTTCACATCAAACATGTTAGTTTGGGAGCCTGATAACCTTACCACTTATAGGTCGGTCCGAGAGAGGTCTGTCTGGGGGGACTTCGCGGATGATGCATTGGGAGATCTTCCAGATGATGCCTCGATGTTTGGTTTGGTAGACTTCACCGAGATACATTGGCAGGATATGATCCTCGATAGTGGGGATGATCCTTTGAGGCATCACAACTTGCAGTTATAGGAGTGGGGGATGTAGTCTACGCATGAGGATCAAACATTTATGATTAGAATGGCACAACATGATGGGTCCTTTCTGATGATAGCATGAGACCCTCAGATTTTATGGGTTGACAGTCTAGAAGCCGATACAAATGGGAGAGCTAGTTGTTACCTTTATGAGCATATTCATATGGAGTAGTGGTTTGGTTTCCTAGGTGGGATATTATATGAAGGGTGGATTACCCTACTGATTAGTGGCCTTCAGGATGCCCGAGGTGTTTGCACTTTGCATGAAAGTATTGTGGGCGGTAGGTGCTATGCATCTTTCAGATTGGTTTGGGACCCGGGGATCATCATTTTCAGTTTGGATCAGTTTGTTGTTCCTATGGGTGTGATGGCATTGCTTGAGGACATGCAATCTCTGGGAAGGGATGATTTATCATGTCCCCATTTTTGGGCTCTCCTATTCTATAGTTGGAAATGGATTTTGTGGCTTGTCATTGAAGAAAAAGGGAGTCAAAGGGGTTATTTAATGCCACTTAGTTAGGAGATGTTATGTTTTTAAAGTGACATTAAGTAAAAAAAAGAAATTAAGTAACTTTAGATTAATAAGTTACTTGAACATTATTAAAAGTGACTTTTAATCTTAAAGTGCAAAGTAAATGGGGAATAAGGGACATATTTGATTTAGTCAAAAAGGGAAAAGTTCTAAAAGGCATGGAAGAAGGATAAAAGGAGGGGTAACACTGCACTTGGATTATGTTTTGGATTGATATCTTTGGAGTGCTCTTGGAGCCAAGGTTTTCGTTAGGGTTTTGGAAAAACCCTTCCATTGTAGTTTAGTTTCAATGGTGCAAGATCCACCCTAGCTAGACAAAGGAGGATGATCCATCCATGATATTCACTTTAGCTTTATCTTATGGTTTGACATCATCTTGGAGAGGGTTTGGAGATTGGAGTTAGATATTTTGCAATTTATGGGAGGAAGCTTTATTTATTGAGGAGGCCATGGCACCATTCATATTTTTTCTTGTTATTTGTTGGGTTTTTATATTCTTTGCAGTGAAATTCTAGTCAAGGTGGATTGACTAAAAATCGAAGTTGAGGTGCATCAACAATAAGTCGAAGGTCGAGGTGGATTGACAACAAGTTGAAGGTAGATGTTGTTCAACAGGGTAAATTCGATTTCGAAGGTTGAGCTGGTTTGACATGGTAAAGACATCGACAACAAGTCGAAGAGGTCAACCAACAAGAGGTTGACATGCAGGTGAGTGGCAACTGACTGAAGACTGAATGAAGGTTGATTGGTAATCCGACTTAGTAGTCGACTGTAACAAAATTACGAGATTCATGGGATTTGTATCCAGTGATCTACATGGATTTGTAATCATTTTTGGGCGACTTTTCTTTAGTGTTTTTCCTATTGTAAAGACTATAAAGAAGGTGTGTTGTAATGCTATAAAATCTAATTGATGAATGGCTAATTGCCAAGAATCAATAATCATAGAGGTTGTTGTTCATGTAGATGTAGGTTGAATTGGCTACATGGTTGTTCTTGTGTAAGCAAGAGGGTATGATGTCGATTGTGTCTTAGGTGTGGACAAAGGTTAGACATGTAACCTTTTATTCTGAATGAATAAGAAAACAAGGAGCGGACCACTCAAGGAATGTTGGTTTTCCCGGTTTGGGTTTCAAGGGTAAAATATATGTGTACTATGTGTTTGTTTTGTCATTTACTTTCTTGATTATATATTTCTTCCTCTCTTCTACTAGGTTTAACGTGAAAGTGTGTCCTCATTTCCTAACAAAATATTCCCAAGCCAACCATCACATTCAAAGGGGAGGAAGCTAGACAATTCCTTAAGGAAATAAATTCTGAATTTGAACTCTTATGGGAATACCTTGAAGATATTGCCATGATGCCAGAGGATTTATCGAATATTCAAGTCAGTTCATTTTAAAATCCTTATAAAGAAATTGCATGGCTCTTTACCAGAGTTACAGGTCAGGAATCAACAACGACAATTCCTCAGTTAGCCCTTTACATTTTATATTTTATAGTTCATGAGAAGGAAATCTTTAACTGGGTGAAGATTATTTCTATAGAAATTTTCTCACAATTAGCTAATTTCAAGGAAAATAAAATGTTTTTCATGTCTTCATACATGATATTTTCTATCACCTATTGTCATGTTTTTAAAGGTCTGAGTATCGGAAAGAGGGTTGGTTGTAAAATCGATCCAGTAACAATGTGGTACCAAGACCTTTGGAGACAGAGGGTTATTTATCATTTTTCTGAAGTTTATAATGGATTCATTGAACTATTTTCAAGAAACTCATATTTGGTCCAAAAACATCTAGATTATCCATGGAAGCATCAAAATTCCTAGATAAAAAGGGGAGTTTTGAGAAAATGGAGCATTATAGTGTGGTAAGAACATACTGTTCTCATGAGAATCCCTTTTATCTTCCTTATTATGTTTCAGATAGAATTTTTGTCATAGATGTTGTTAGACAGTACATATTTTGGGTACATTTCTTCCATGAGAAAAGAAAAAAGTAGATTATTTCAATGCCATGGAGAATTGGACAAATTTTATTCAGAGGTATTTATAAAATTGATGAATTCGCAGTTGAATTGGATCAATACAACTTTAAATTTGCAAACAAAATTAAGGGTTTTGACCCAAATCATCTTTTCATGGACCACATGAAGTCCATTTGTGTTTGAAGAAGAAGAGGGAGATGGTCAAGACCCACCAACACTAGTTGGCGAAAGGAAAACATAAGATATCAAAACTATTGTTAGTACTACAAATAAGCATAAATAGAGAGGAAATTTTACAAATGAAAGAAGTGATCATTCACCAAGTGTATCACAAAGAAGCGACCTACCAAAGGAAATTTCTTAGTGAGTGATACCATGGCAAAATAAATCTTCTACCAACAATTTCGATGATGGGGGTCACCAAAATCCTCCGAGAGGAAATTTGGAGAAATTTCATAAACTTCAAGTCAAAATAAAGAGGCAAGGTACTCAGCAGGAGGAAGAAAATATCATACTTGAAGGTGAAGTCATGCTTCAAGATATGGATCTAGATATAAATATTGAAGACATTGAGTTCTCAGATGATGAACAAAGACTCCAGGAAAGCAAGGATGTTGCAACCGAGATTACAACTCAAGAACATACCTTTTCAGAAGATGAATCTTTCACGGTACAAAATGACATGTTTGACAAAATCTCTAAAAAAATAATTTTAGAGAAAATACTTTCAAATAATAAAAGAAAATCTAAATCAGAATTTGATTTCAAAGGCATACCCCCTTCCAGAATTTCCAGAATTCAAAAAGCTACGGAAAATTCTCTAGAAATTTAAGTGGATGACTGTAGGCAAAAAATATAATGATTAAGGAAAGGGTTAAGGAATATGATGCCACCCCCTATATTTTCTACCTTGGCTTCAATGGTCCAACCCTAGCAGAACTTTGATAAAACCCCATAATAAAGTTTAAAATTGAAGGGAACATTGAGTTTACTTGTTGCAATTAGGCGTTATATTTGAGAAAATATTAAAAAGAGAATGCTTCTCATTTTAGAGACATGGGATTTAACAAGACGATTTGTCTCCCTTGGTTCAAAGATTCAAAATTGCAGAGAATATTTACAAGCTGACTTGAGAAATGATGAAGGATTTTATAAGAATGCAATTATTACATTTAGTTTAAAGGTTTCAGGCATGACCGAGTTGAAAATAAAAGAGGAAGATTTTCCCTCCCCTACCCGTATGAAACAATTGAAGGCATGTTGGGTAAAGAGAATCGATACATTAAAAGAACTATTGGATGATCTAGATATCCTAAGTGTCAAAAAGAGTGAAGCTTATTCTAAGATAATGGGATTAGACCTTGCAGAAACTACTGGTGAAGTACAAGATCCAAAACTTATTTCAAATAACATTCTCTTGACAAGGCAACAATTTGAGAAACATGTAGAGATATTGAAAGGTATATCAGAGAAGAAGTTGGCACTGGTCAATAAACTATCACTGGAGAGAATATAATAGAAAAAATGGCCCAAAAATGAGTGAGAGATTCCATCATAATAAGTGCAAATTGATCACATCCTTCTCCCTTTCTCTTCCACTTTCAGAACTCATCCGGTTATATTTTTTCTATCCCAAGGAGAATATAACCGATTTTTTATCACTCCCTTATGTTCTCTTTTCAGGTCTTGCATTGTTCCTCCCTATTCCAGCTCTTTTCTTATTCCATTTCTTTATTTTACGATCCATGAGAGACAATCCCAATCCATATTTGGACAAACACCTTTTATTTTCATAAGACTACTAAAGACTATTTTATTTTTGAGAAAACTCCAGAGAACTACTTAAGGGTTAATTTTAATTATATCTTTGAAACTCTGAGCATTTGAGTATAAGATATTTGAAATTAACTTGTCAAATATTATTTTGATTTCAATAAAGAGACTCTTTTAAAGTTCTCTTATATATGGGCCCTTCATCTTTCTTTCCATGAATGTGATCAAAAATATTTGAAACTGTGATGGATGCAAGATTCATGTTATATTTCTTATAGTTATTTTCTTGTATCATATTTCTGCAAATATATTATTTTACGAGTGAAGGTTCCTAGTCCATTTCTCAGGAATTCTTAATGCATGTATATTCTTTTCAGTATTTTTTTAATAAAGATTTGGAGTTTGTTTTTTAGCACACTCCCATTTTAATATTGTTGTCCCAAGATTTTCAAAGACAAATCTATAAAGAATTCAAAGAGGAGTAACACCTCTATAAAAACAAAGGGGGATCTTTAATCCTCATGAGGTTATTGTTTCGATCTTAACCGATTCAAGCATCGACAATTGCCAACATGAACAAGTTCTAGTTCAACAAAACCTCTAACATGATAGACCAACAATAGAGCAAGAAGCTCCCAGTCACTAAAAAGGCTCCTATATTAGCGGTTAATAAAACCACCATGATAGAAGATGTCAGGAAGGACCTAATCTTAACTGCATCAGTCACTGTTTCCCTCACAATGGCATCATAGAAAAACCTCAAAGGCTTGGTCTGCGAGAAAAAAGAAAAATATGACTGGATCAAGGAGCTAGAAGAAGAGGTTAGGCACGGTAAAAGGGATAAGGAAAGCATCAAAGAATGTAGAATATGCATTGAAAGAGTCAGAATAGAGCTTCATGACATGGTGGCTAACATGTATGTGAATTTTCAAGTCTTCCAATAGTTGGCAGCACAAATTATGACCCTAGAAGCACAACGCAAACCAAGAATGTGGAATTTGTCACCATTAGAACATGCCTAAATGAGATGCAACTCTGGATTGTTGAAAATCCAGATGCCCCAATTGTTCTTCCATGCATATCAGAGTAGGAGAGAAAATTTGACTATGCTACTCTTGATAATTGCCAACAAGTCGGGGAGAAGGTGGAAAAGGATATAAAGAATTCATTGTTAATCTATGCACAACTTCACAAGGCAGCACACGCCTTAGAAAATTGAGGACACTTGCCTCACATCGAAGAACTGGGAAGATGAAATTCGATGAGCAGAGTTTTGAAGAGTTCAAGCTGAACATTGAGCAGAGGCAAATGGATGTCAGGGTTGCGACTAGAGTAACATCAGACCTGATGGAGGAGTATCTCGTGAAGCAGCCAAAAATAAAAACATGATTCAATCCCTCATGGTCAACTTGAAGAGATATATGAAAACCCTCTTGCAAAATTTAGAAGCTCACAAGGCTGCCCTGGAGACACTTCTATTACATAGAGTTATCGCCATTGCAGAACATCATGAAGCTTGGGAAGCTTACTTGAGAGATAAAGATAAATTAAGAAGGACATAAGATCCAATTTGAATATGTTCACAATCGCCTTCTATTTTGTCTTTTTGCCAACTATACTAAATTTTGTCTTACTATAACACATGTCAAAAATAGTTGAGAGGGGAAGGTGAAGAGACATGTAACTGCTTCTTGCAGAATTCAAGAAACCCCCATAGGAATTTACTCGAGATATTATAACTAAAGGAAGAGGCCCATTTTGAAAGGGCTCTTAAACCATTATAAATTTTGGGAACTAATTTATGAATTAATATTGAGAAGCCCTCAAGGGAAAATTTTTTGGAAAGAAACGTTGTTTACCGATAGCTAGTTTTTCCTTGAACTAGTTGAAGTAATTTGTTATGATGTTTGTATATGTTTCATTTGACTTTTCTTATGTGAACAAATAATTTCTATAGTTTTGTCTTTATCTCTGAAAAATTATCCTAAGATAATGGGTAGTTTATGCATGTGATTTCGTAGCTTATACTAATCTAGTTATTTTTTACATGCATGTGTTATTTAACCTTGTTTCTCTTTAACATCTATATTAAAGGAGTTTTCATGTGGATTATTGAAATTTCCAAGTACTTATTATTTATTGTAATTTCTTTTAGCTAGGATAGGGTTGAGTAGATTGTATTTCTACAAGTAGTTAGTTTGCATATGCAACCCCCTTACATTCAAAACCATTCATTCATCCCCCCAACCCAGTAATAGTAGTCGGTCCAGAATCTAGATGGATCTCCTAACCCAAACAATGCGTAGCCTATTTAGAACTGCATATCGGGGAATGCCACTATCTCTTGAACAAGATTTTTCCTACATCAACAGAATTGGCGCTAGAAGCAAGGCTTTAATTGTATGGCTAGAGGTAATATTCAATTCTCACATGGTCAGTCCTATGATAACATTCCCATTGAACAACAACCACCCCATCTTTTTCTTAAGTAGGAAGTTACCATTGAAGATTCTAACCTCATGTTCGAAAGTCCTACTACTGGAAGTCTGGAAACCAATCATGAGGCTTAGTATGTTGTCTGCAACACTGAGTTTGTTGAAACTCGGTGGATTACCCATTCTTTTGCTAAATTACTCGGTCGCTTACTAGTAGCTTCAGCGCTTCCCAGGAGGAGAGCTACTCATAGACTTGTTAATCAGTCTGACATCCTTGTCGACTTCGTTGAGGATTTGGTTGAAGTTGGCTTACAAGAAATACCTCTTCCTTTGGACCAAATACTTCCTACACTTCCAGGTCCTACCCCTCCCGATTTTAAACATCTCTCTGAAGGTGAACACTCTAAATTTGACGATGACAACATGGTTGGAAATTAAAATGTCATCCCAGTATGGATGTCTCAAGGAGACTTAAACTCTCCCATACTTCTGCATGAACTACCTAAATTCCCAGAAAGACTTCTTCTGAAGTTTGATCCAGACAAAGCATGTTCCCTAAAGGATCACATCAAAAACTTTTACTTGGCCATCTAACTCCTTGATCTCTGCCACAAAGATGTGGTTTATAGGATTTTCCCTTATACTTTCGAGAATAAGGCTTCTACATGCTACTATAATCTCTTGGCCAGATCCATAACCTACAGGGATAATTTCAAGAAAGAATTCCTCTATAAGTTTGGAGATGAGAAAACTCCTGCAACCCTGTTCAAAGAAGTGGTGGATCTAAAAATGGAGAAGAAGGATAAGGTGAAGGATTTCAATCAATGTTTTACTACCATCATGAACAAGTTCCATGCCAAGTCAACCCATGTTGAAGCCTTAACGGTAGAATATTACAACTCAACATTACACTCCTCCATAGGCATGCTTGTCAAACAAGCGATAAAAGCTACTTTATCCTTGAACTTTGAAGAAGCCAAGGAGGTTGAAAAGGAATTTCTCTCCTTAGGGAACCTTCCCACAGCAAAGGAAACCAAATAAACTAGAAAGAATCCTCTACTCCTGACCAAGCCTCCTGAAAAGGAACCCAAGGACATAGTCAAGTTGGTGAAAAAGTTGTCCAATGAAGTGGTAGATCTTAGGAAAGGTGTTGGTGAAGGATCCTCCAAACATAAATCTTTTTACACGTTCTTTAAAAAAACAGATAACCTATATAAGCCAACAAAGACCTCTAGTCACGTGTTGAACATCGATGACTTTAGCATGGGTAATTTATGTTCCTATCACCAGATAAATTATTCTGAGAAGACCTATCCTCAATGGATTAATTCCTTGACCCTAGTCATCAATCAGTTATTATACCAACAGGAAGCCATCAATGATAAAACCCAAGAAACTGAAAGGGAAGAAACCACTAACAACAAGGACACCATAGAAGAATATACCATGTTCTTATGGGACTGGTGTTTAGAATCCAACGACGAACATGTTGAAGAAATTTATGTAGGAGACACCCAGATCCAAAAAGATCCCCCTAAGGATTACAACATCCATAGCAAAGGAGCAATAACCAACACCCCTCTACCTTCAAAAAATACCCCTGCACCTAGAAAAATAAGTCCCCCCACAAGTCCTCCCATAGTTGCACAGAAGCCAAGTAATCCTGTAGTGGCCAGTAGTAAACCTAGTACTTCGTAGGAAAAAAAAACTTGTGAAAGATCTAAAATTCGTTCCTTAGAATATAACCTCATTGAGAATCTAAAGAAAACCAAAGCAAATATTTCTTTGCATGACATATATGCACTCCCTCAACAACAACACCTCATTCTTGACACCTTCAAACCCACTAACTCTCATAAAAACATTCATGTAGTAGAAGACATCACTAAAACCAAAACGAAAGAAAAAATTGAAATAAAGTCTACCATGAATGCAGCTAGTATAGGGTCACAATCTATATCCCTAGTCCTTCCTTTCCTCCTCACATTTAAAATTTTTAATTTCAATGTGCACAATTGCTTAACAGATTCTAACGCTTCTTCGAATGTGATGCCTTACTTAGTTTGTCAAAAGATAAATGTTTTCCTCCCCCACCCGAACACCTTTGCTCTATTTTCTTTGACTTCACTTCATCTCTTAATCTTACCCCATATTTGGTTGTATTTTCCTCCTTCAATTGTTTTTCCTTCCCCGCTAATTTCTTCAACCCTCGCTCCTATAAATTTTTACTCTTAATTTCAATTTTCCTCCCATATTTTATTGTTATTATTATATATTTTTTCTTCTTTCTCTTTTTCATCTTCCCCCCCTTCCCTTTTTTCTTCTTTTTCTAATCACTTTATCAATTAATTCTCACTTTATACATTCGTATTTCCCTTCCTATTTTATTGCTAACAACCCAAATTTCCTTCCATACTTTATTTTTCTTCCCCCCTTTTTTCATCCAATTACTTTAACATCTAATCTTTAATGACATATTCAAATATTTGTTTGTTTTGTGATCTATTCAAATTTACCTCTACATTTTATATTTCTCACATTTTCCCCCCTCCTCTCATTAATTCAACGACTAATTCTTTATCCCCTTGATTTTTATTTTTTTTCTCATCACATTTAAATAATTCATTTTTATCTCAACAACTACTTTCCATTGACAATTTTTTCTCTCCTTCAACGGTCACTTACTCTCTTGTCTTATAAATAAGATACTCAACACTCTATTCCACGACATGAGCTTTTTATGTCCCTAGTGATGGGTGGAGTGTCCACTCGAAACGTTAGACATTTTGAAACCTTGCACATAGTGTTTATCCCAAAAAAAAAAAAAATTTAGCGGGATTATCCAATTAGACAGATAAGATTTAAAGTAATGGGTGAAATCAAAGATGTCATGACTATATTAGCTTTTGACTTCAGAGTACATCAGGTTATCGATATCATTGTAGTAGATATTTCAAAATCTTATGGTTTGTTGTTGAGCAAGGACTGGTCTGAAAAACTACATGGCTACTTCTCTACAGATTGGAATCATTTATGTCTATCATATAAGGGAAGGACAAACCAAATCAGAGTGTAAGGAAACATAACACTTCCATGCTAAACCTAACAGAAGAGAGGAAGAAAGATTTATGCTATAAAAGAGATGACAAAGCAAACACACAATACACATATTTTACCTTGGAAATCGAAATGGGAAAACCAACATTCCTTTAGTGTCTTGCTCTATTATTGTCTTATTCATTTAGAATAAAATTTTACATGCCTAACCTTGGCATACACCTAAGACACAATCGACATCATACCTTCTTGATTTACACAAGAACAAACCTATAACCAATCCAACTTACATCTACATGACCAACAACCTCTAAAATGATTTCTCTAAATATTAGCTTTTACAACATTACAACACACCTTATTTATAGGATTTACAGTAGGAAAAACCCTAAAGAAAGGCGCTTAAAAATGGTTACTGATCTATGCAGATCATTGGCTACAAATCTCGCAAATATTGGGATTTTTTTACAGTGGACTACCAAGTCAGATTACCAATCGACCTTCATTCAATATTTGGTCAGTTGCCACACGAACGCCTTTTGACCTCTTGTCAATTTACCTCTTTGAATTGTTCTTGATTACTTCGACTTTGACTTCGCCTGATCGATCCACCTTGACCTTCAACTTTCACTTCAAAGAATATAAGAACCCAACATTCTCCCACTTATTGTCTTTTTTTCTGAAACTGGGAGATTCCTGAACTCTCCTTCACTGGCCCAGGGAAGCAATGCCCATTACCTCTCTACACCAAGAGAACTTCACAACAGTCATAGACTTGTTCAAATATTTTGCTATGTTTTTCAACGTGTCTACTTTCCCCAACAACACCTTGTTGATTTCCATCATGTCTCGCATGAAATGGGATTATACATCAATATGCTTAGTCTTGGAATGATAAGTTGGGTTCTTTGCAAGAAATATTTCACTTTGATTATCGCAACTTATCTTCATATATCTCTACTCAAACTCAATCCCTTAACACAGCCTTTGCAGCCAAACTGCTTCTTTGCTTCCATGAGTGGTTGCCATGTATTTAGTTTATATTGTTGACAAGGCTACGATCGCATATTTCTTACTCATCCAGTTGATTTCTCCATTGAACATCTTGAACACATATCCATTGGTCGACCTTCATCAATCTAGGTCTCATGCTTAGTCGGCATCAACAAAGCCATGTCCATATACTTCATTGTCACCTCCATGTTTTCTTTGGTAGCATATAGCATGGTCTTTTGTGCCACACAAATACCTTAATACTCTCTTGACAGTTTTCCAGTGCTCCTTTCTAGGTGTTGACATGTATCTTCTCAACACTC
>CBVK0100094593.1:0-14041 GCA_900067695.1 Picea abies | reverse complement strand
TGAATATCAGTTTGCAGTAGATATTGTACAAGGTTAGAATTTACACTTACCACTAATGCATATTTGGTCAATCTTTCCATGTTCTTCCTTCTCATTTCTTCTGATAGTGGAGATGCAACCATGTATTCTAGTGCTAATGTGGTTGAATTACTCCATATATCCACGACTAAGCTATCCCAAGATTCTAGAAAAGAACATAATAGGCTAATACATTTCTCCTCCTCGGTTATTTTAATATCCACATAAGATAACTGGCTTATTATGGTATTAAATGCTCAGTTACAGAACTACCCTCACTCATCCTTAGAAGATACAGTTTCTTTCTAAGGAACAAGTTATTTACCAAGGATTTTGACTGGTACAAGCTTCCCAATTTGTCCCACAATTTCTTGGTTGAATCTCCACCTGAGATGTTCAGCAGCACCGAGTCTGCAAGACAAAGTCAAATCATACTCATTGCCCTTCTCTCGAGTTTCTCCCATTCTTCCCTTGGCATACATGTCATAATGGTACCTAAACAAAATATTACCCATTGTTCTCGATCTACAAGGAGATATTCAATTTTAAGCTTCCAAAGCTCAAAATTCTGACCATTGAATTTTTCGATCTCTATTCTCGAACTACTCGTCATTCTTTAAGAACAATCTTTAAAGATCTTTGACTTATGACTCTTACTAGACCTAGGATTTAGCTCAGATATGAGGTTGTTAAACCAAGCTATGATACCACATGTAAGGAAATAGAATGTTTCCATGCTAAACCTAATAGAAGAGAGGAAGAAAGATTTAGGCTATAAAAGAGATGACAAAGCAAACACACATTACATAGAGATTTTACCCTGGAAAATCAACATTCCTTGAGTGTCTTGCTCTCTTGTTGTCTTAGTCATCGGAATTAAAAATTGCACCCCTAACCTTAGTCTACACCTAAGACACAATCGACATCATACCTTATTTCTTTACACAAGAATGACCATGTATCCAATTTGGCTTACATCTACATGACCAACAACTTCTAAAAATATTTCTCTAAAGATTAGCTTTTACAATGTTACAACACACCTTTTTTATAGGCTTCACAGTAGGAAAAACCTTAAAGAAAGGTGCCCAAAAATGGTTACAGATCCATGCAGATCATTGGCTAGAAATCACACAAATCTCAGGATTCTATTACACTCAACTACCAAGTCGTATTATTAGTCGACTACCAATTGACCTTAATTTGGTCTTTATTCGGTTGAAGCCCATCGAACTCTTGTTAGTTGACCTCTTCGACTTCTTGTCGATTACTTCGACTTCAAATTTGTCTGATCAATCCACCTCAACCTTCAACTTTCACTGCAAAGAATATAAAAACCCAACATGAAGCACACAATAATTGATCTTGAAGGTAAGAATGAACCTATTAGTTTTTCTCACACTGCATTGGGAAATTTTTTTTTAGAAGTTGACCATGGTTTCTACATAGTACAGCCATCTTCACTCCAAGCAGACAAACAATTTAAACTCCTTCATTTCACTCAGACAGATGCAAATGACTGTAACATAGTAGAAATAGATATTTTTTGTTTCACTAACTCAGTTCTATGCATTGAGATTTGAACATTGTTCTTTGATGGCTCAAAATCACAAGAAGGAGTCGGGGCAGGTTGTATACTCATTGATCCTAAAAAGTGCAAAACTATAATATCTTTCCATCTAGAATTTGAATGCACCAACAACACAATTGAATACAAATATTTTGTTGGAAAGTTAGTTGTCATTAATGTCAACTCTAGAATAAGTCTTGAAGCATTGATATCAACCATAGAAGAAACATGTTAACCCCAGAAGAAGCCTCTAGAATTCATGGGTTTGTTTGAAGGAATAAGTGATGGGTGCATTTGGAGAAGTCTCCAAAGTGGTACCCTTTTGGTGTATCTTTAAGCATGGCCCTAATGGTAAGATGCTTTGAATAAGTCTACAAGAATACCTGGAAAGATGGCTAAGTGGTTAAGTAGTTGAGAAGCCCCAGAGGTGTGGTCAGATGTTGTTTGAAAAAATTGAGGATGAAGGGCATGGAACATGTATGAAAAACCATCATAAATGGATAGTCCTCATCATTCCATTTCCAATGGTAGGTGGTATGCCACATGGTTTATCACGGTTGAAGAGATATGCCCTCCTTAAGATGGAAGCCCCCAAGTATGGTTGAGAAGCCCTAAAAAGTTGTAACAAGAAGTGACAAGTCAGCCCCAAATTAATTAAAAGAAAAAAAGTTGTTGCAAACAATAAGTGACAAGTCATCCCCATAGCCATGAATATCAAAATAAATATTAAGGATATTTTTTGTAAAGTTGGCCCCAATGGAATAATCATCAAAAATTAAATTGAATTTTATTTGGGTCAAGTCGGCCCTAAAAAGAGGGTGCCAGATCTAGTATAAATAAGGCACCTAGGAGTTCATTTGTTACATCAACTCAAGTGATTTTTATTTCAGGTAACCAAGGAAATCTGAGGTGAATTACAGAGGGAAGATGAAGTGAAGAAGGGTGAAATTCCAAGGGAGGATGAAGTCTTGTGAAGATGTGTTCTAAGGTATGTTATTTAAAGGCCATCTTACCATTTTCGTTATAACATTTTTTCTAGAATTATTCAGATATTGAAACATGGAGATTGTTGAGAACACATTTCAAGGTATCTGTGGTAAAAATTTTAGCTTCTAGTTTGTTGAAGTTTTGAAGATACACTATGTGGAAGATAGGGTTTTTTACTAGTGTTGAAACTAGTCTCAAACAGGTGTTCTGAGTAAAACAGTCATAACTGCCTTATAGAGGATCCAAATTCTGTGAGACTAATTACATTGGAAAGAGTACATTCCATAGTATATTGTGTGCTAGTTTCACTACCATATATCAAATATTCAGCGTGTGGAATGCTCTACAAGTTTGCTCTCCAAAATAGGCCAGAATTCAGCAAGGTCTACCATCTTCGCTATAACTCCTTTTCTAGGATGATTTAGGGAGTGAAACTTGGAGGAATTGTAGAGAAGATATTGAAAAATATTGGGTACAAGTTTCAAACATTTATTCATTACATGTATGGAGTTATGCTTGTTTAAATTTAGGCTTTGTGACTAATCCAAAAACTAGTCCTGCGAGACCGAGGTAAAGTTTGATGAAAATACTATTCTCTTGTTGTTGAAGTTGAGGAAGTTTTGCACGTCTATGATCACATATAGCAGGTTGTTACATGACTAAAGGTATGCTTTCTATGTGTTCTATTTTGATGGTTATGGTATATGCTTAAGGAATATCTTGGATGGTTTGGCACATGCTTAAGGCATGTTTTTGGCATATAGTTTGAGGAGTATCTTGGATATTGGGCACATATTTTGAGATGTACTTTGGTATATGTTTACAAGTTTGAGGCACATCTTGGTACATGGTTGATAGATGTTATGGTACATATCTTAGTACATGGTTGATGAATGTTATGGAACATGTTTGAAGCATATCTTGGCACATGGTTTATGGATATGGCACATGATTGTTACATGGATTATATGGCACACATGGCTTAGCATGATTTGATGCACATGTTGGTGATGGTCTTGGTGTATGATTTATGAGAGTGGATTTGGTCTTATCGATGATGTTATTGATGATGAGCTATCAGTATCAGTGACAGGGACAATGACAGGTTGGATGATGATAGTGACAAGTTGATTATCATGGACAGTGATTATCAGAGACAAGTTGATTATTAGTGGCAAGTTCATTATCCAAGATAGGTTGATTATCAATGACAGTGTCGATGACAGGTTGAGTCTACACTTATATTTCAAGGTGGAAGGAAGGGGAAGGGAAAGGGGGTCGTGGCCTTCTTTCGGTTGGAGCTTGAGAATAAAAGGAGTTGGAGATTCCTTTAGGTTGGAGCCTGTGAATTAGGGGGTTGTATCCTCCTTTTAGTTGGATCTGGAGAATATGGGGAGTTGGATCTTCCTTTAGGTTGGAGCTTGTAAATCAAGGGTTGGAGCCTCCTTCCAACTGGAGCTGGAAAATTCAAGGAGTTGTAGCTTCATTCAAGTTGGAACCTTTAAATAGGGGGTTGGAGCCTCCTTCCATTTGGTGTTTCCTATGAATGTAATCTTTGATATATAAGAAAACGGTATGTGGTTTTCTCCCATTTGGGTTTCCACGTAAAATATTGATGTATTGTGTATCTGTGTATGATGTGATGCATTATTTATGGTTATATGTTTATGATATGTTAAATGCAATCATAAGTGAATGGAATCATTGATAAGTTGAAGATTACATGTTGTGATTGAAAGTGGTAAAAAGTGCTCAATATTGATTCACCCCCCTCTCAGTATTAGTGAACATTCGGGTGCGCAAGCAACCCAACTCGCGAACTCGAGATCGTTGTGGGAGCATCAAAAATGAACCAGCCATCGGGAGAAGACATGGAGAGGGCCTCCTACATAGCTGCCAGACCAACTTACAGGTGAACCTATATCGGATTGGACGGTACTCTCATTCATGGTCGGATCGGTATTAGAGTTATTCTAGGACGTGACATTATCAACATGGGAACAAAAGAGAAAAAGCTTACATGGAAGAACGGATCGATGGGGAAGAGTTTTGGATCGATTCGACTTGCATGTGTTAAGCTTGGGGCAGCCATGCCCATTGATTTACGATCACTACCGATCCTATCTGGGAAAGGCAGTATGGAAGGTGTGGTCCCTCTTATATCCTCTTGTTGAGGAACCTAGATGGAAGGTGTGGAAGTCCCACTTGCTTTAAGGTCAATGCCGATGATTGGAAGGGTTCAGAGGCGATCAACCAACCCCAATAATTGGTATCAGAGGAGGTCCTTCAAGAATCAATCTAATCGTTGGAAGGTAGATAATGGATAATAAATACATAGATAACGGAATACCAATATTTGATGGTCAAGATGGTCAACATTATGAGATGTGGAATATAAGGATGAAAACATTTTTACAGGCATAGGGATTTTATGTTTGGCAATCAATTGTTACAGGATACATCGCCTCAAAGAAACCAAAGACTGCAGCTAAGAAGGAATTGAAAAGAAACAACAAAATAGCAATGGATTTCATCTTGGAAGGATTACTTGATTCAGTAAACTACAAAGTGGGACAATATTCATCAACTAAAGAGCTTTGGGATAAGCTACATGATCTCTAATATAAGGAAACTACTCTTATCATAGAGCCAAAGCATGTTGATTGAGATAAATAAGATACTAAGACAAAACAAGAAGAACGATACTCATCATGTCAGACAGATCCAAAAGAAGAACATTGTGAAGAATGCGTAATGGATTTCAAGGCTGAACTAATCAGTGCTTTTAGTGAGATAAGAAAAGAAAGGAGGGAAAACAGGTCCCTCAAGGAAGAATTGATCAAGATAAAGGAAGGTTTTGAAGAAGTTGGGAAGGTTATCATAAATCTAAAAGCTCAGTTGGAAGAAGCCAAAGTGATTGAAGAAACTCTCAAGGATTAGTTGAAAGAGAAACAGGGTTTAGAAGCTGAAATTGTATCACAAAGAAAGGAAGCAGATAAGAGGGAAGAGATTTTGACAAATCATCTTAAGGAAATATATGAGGACTTAAACAATCTTAAAGCATAATTTGGTCAATGAGAAAGAATACTTAAATAAGAAATCATCTCCTTGAAAACCCAACTTGAAGAAGAAAAGAGAATGGAAAAAGTAATGAAGATCTAGATGATGAAGAAAGAAGAAGAGTGTGAGAAGATTGAAGAGGAATTCTTCACATTAAGGGTTGAAGTTGTCAAGATTAGCAAGAACGTTGAAGAGAGAGAAAGCTTCACACCACCAGTAAAGAAAGTTGAAGAGAAATTTTACAAGTTACTAGAAAGGAAGAATGAAGAGAAGGCTAAGAGTTATGCGGAAATCATCAAAGGCCCTATCAAGAAGGAAGAATGCAAGCCCTCAAAGGAGAACATTCCAAAAATGAAGAAGACTCAAGAAAAATATTAAAGAAGAGATGGATATCAAAGAAGACCTTCCACTTCCAGGTATCAAATAAGTTTCAATAATTGTGAAGGAAACAACAGAAGAGAAGATCATGATCATCTAAGGCAAGAATTCAGAAGGACTACATCACAAGGAAGATCATTCACTCCCAGGTATCAAAGCTTCTTTTAAGGTTATTATTTTACTTGTAATAAATTTGGACTTAAAGATGTAAATTGCAGAGCTTATGGAAGAAATGTTCAAGCAAGAAATGTTTATGTGCCCCCCTACAACATTGAATGTTACAAATGCCACAACTATGGACACATAGCTCATGATTGTAGAAGCATGATGGATACTTCCATGAAAGAAAACATCGATATCAGGGATAAGAAGTTTTGGAGAAGAAAGCAAGAACAAAAAAAGTAGGTGAATGAAGAGCAGGTAAATGAAGAACTCCCAAAAATCATACTCTTCGGGTTTGCAACAGTGCAAGATCATGATGAATCTACAAACAAAGAGGAAGATGTCAATGATGACTCTGCATTAGAGAAACTTTGACCATTTTTCTAAGCCATCTGGCTTGGAAACTCCCAATAATGTGAATGATGAAGAGGGGGAGTCTAAGCAGTAGCAGCTATTACAGATCAGAGAACTAATTTTCAAGCAGTCTTAAGTGTTATGAACGGTCTGATGGAAAAAATATAGAATGTCTCATGATAGAGTGGTTGATTAAGAAGTAGTTTTTCAAGAACACATCTCCATGCAAATATGAAAAAGTCAACTGGAAATTATGAAGAATATTATTGACACTTTTGAGGCAGAAATTCATGATTGTATGGAATATTTCAAGCATGTTTTCACACAGGGACATATTCAGTACAGATTGTTGCAGACATATAGAGTCTAATTTTCAGATTGAGCAATCAGCTAGTCACATGAAGGCAAGTAGTGAAAGGCACAGCAAGATAAAGAAACCATTAGGAAGGGTTATACTATCAAGAGAAGATTGTTGGTTGATTATGTCATTGATGTCAGTTCAGTGAAGATGACAAACCTTGAGAACTTGAAGTCAAGTAATGAAGGAATATTAACATGAATGCTTTTCATATCCATCACTAGATTAAAGTAATAAGAAGCAGCAATGTACAAAGAGTGCCAGAAGAGAGGAAAGAAAGCATATACAGGAAGCCCCAAATTGATCTACACGAAATCTTGCAAAATAAGACAATGGGAAAGAAATCATCAGAGGCAGTTACCCTTAATGTCAAGGATAAAAGAAAGAAGAAAAGAAAAAGAAAAAGATCAAAATCATGAAGACAAGGGGAGCGCATGGTGACAAAAAGAGATTGTTCAGAGAAGGTATACTATCAGGGGGGGTTACTCTTTGCTATTGATATCAAAATGGAAGAGAATTGTCATGAGAGAAAGATCAAAATCATGAAGATAGGGGGAGCATCCCCAAAGATAGTCACCCTTTGCCATTGATGTCAAAGGGGGAGAGAAACATGAGGAGAGAAAGATCAGGAGCATTAGTCACAAGTGGAGTATGAGTGTTTCCATCAATGCTAAAGGGAGAGATTGTTGGAAAGTTAGTTGTCATTGATGTAGAACCTTGATGTCAATTCTAGAAGAAGTCTAGAATCGTTGATGTCAACCATAAAAGAAGCATGTTAACACCAAAAGAAGCCTCTAGAAGTGATGGGTGTATTTGAAGAAAAAAGTGATGGGTTCATTTGAAGAAGTATCCAAATTGGTCCCCTTATGGCGTATATTTAAGCATGGCCCTCATGGAAAGACGCTTTGCAGAAGTCTAAAAGAAGCCCTCGAAAGAAGTCTAAGTGGTTAAGAATCCCCATAGGTGTGGTCATGTATCCCAAAGTTGTTTGAAAAAAAATGAGGATGAAGGACATGGAACATGCATGCAAAAATATCATAGATGGATAGTCCTCGTCATGCCATCTCCAACGGTAGGAGTTATGCCATGTGGTTCATCACGGTTGAAGAGATATGCCCTCTTGAAGATGGAAGCCTCGAAGTATGGTTAAGAAGCCCTAAACAGTTGTAACAAGAAGTGACAAGTCGACCCAAAATTAATTAAAAAAAGAAAAAAAAATGCAAACAATAAGTTACAAGCCAGCCCCATTGTAATTAATATTAAAATAAATATTAAAGATATTGTTGGTAAAGTCATCCCCAATAGAATAATCATTAAAAATTAAATTGAATTTTATTTGGGTCAAGTTGGTCCTAAAAAGAGGGTGTCAGATATAGTATAAATAAGGCACATAGGATTTCATTTGTTACATCAACTCAAGTGATTTTTGTTTGAGGTAACCAAGGAGATATGAGGTGAATTTTAGAGGGAATATGAAGTGAAGAACGACAAAATTCCAAGGGAGGATGAAATCTTGTGATGATGTGTTCTAAGGTGTGTAATTTAAAGGTCATCTTACCATTTTTGCTATAATGTTGTTTCTAGAATGATTCAGATAATGAAACTTGGATATGTTGAGAATACATATCAAGGTAACTATGGTAAAAATTTCAGCTTTGGTTCATTGTAATTTTGGAGGTACACTATGTGGAAGATAGGGTTTTTGACTAGTCTTGAAACTAGTATTAAACATGTGTTTTGAGCAAAACAGTGATCACTGCCTTATAGAGGATCCAAGTTTTGTGAGACCAATTACATTGGAAAGAGTACAGTCCATAGTATATTGTGTGTTATTTTCACAACCATATATCAAATATTCGGTGTGTGGCATGCTCTACAAGTTTGCTCGCCAAAATAGGCCAGAATTCAACAAGGTCTTCCATTTTCGCTATAACTCATTTTCTAGGATGATTCAAGAAGTGAAACTTGGAGGAATTTTAGAGAAGATATTGAAAAATATTGGGTACAAGTTTCAGACGTTTGTTCATTATAGGTACGGAGTTATGCTTGTTTGAAGTTAGGCTTTGTGACTAATCCAAAAACTAGTCCCGCGAGACTGAGGTAAAGTTTGATGAAGATACTATTCTCTTCTTGCTAAAGTTGAGGAAGTTTTGCACATCTGTGATCACATACACCAGGTTGTTACTTGAATAAAGGTATGCTTTCTATGTGTTCTATTTTGATGGTTATGGTATATGCTTAAGGCATATCTTGGATGGTTTGGCACATGCTAAAGGCATGTTTTTGGCATATGGTTTGAGGAGTATCATGGATATTCAACACATATTTTGAGTTGTAATTTGGTACATGTTTACATGTTTGAGGCACATCTTGGTACATGGTTGATGGATTTTATGGTACATATCTTAGTACATGGTTGATAGATGTTATGGTGCATGTTTTAGTATGTGGTTGATGGATGTTATAGCACGTGCTTTAGTACGTGGCTCATGGATGTTATGGCACATGTTTGAGGCATATATTGGCACATGGTTTATGGATATGACACGTGCATGTTACATGGATGATATGCCACACATGTCTTAGCATATGATTTGATGCACATGTTGGTGATGGTCTTGGTGTATGATTTATGAGTGTGTATATGGTCTTATTGATGATGTTATTGATGATGAGGTATCATTATCAGTGACAGGGAGAGTGATAGGTTGGATGATGATAGTGACAGGTTGATTATCAGAGATAGTGATTATCAGTGACAAGTTGATTATTAGTGACAGGTTGATTATCAATGACAGGTTGATTATCAGTGATAGTGTCGGTGACAAGTTGAGTCTACACTTATATTTCAGGGTGGAAGGAAGGGGCAAGGAAAGGGGGTCGTAGCCTCCTTCCGGTTGGAGTTGGAGAATATAGGGATTTTGAGCTTCCTTCAGGTTGGAGTCTATAAATCAAGGGGTCATAGCCTCCTTTTATTTGGAGCTGGACAATACAGGGAGTTGGAGCTTGCATCAAGTTGGAGCCTGTAAATCAAGGGGTTGGAGCCTCCTTCTAGTTTGAGTTGGAGAATTCATAGAGTTGTAGCTTCCTTTAGGTTGGAGCCTGTACATAGGGGGTCGGAGCCTACTTCCAGTTGGTGCTGGAGAATTTGGAAGTTGGGGCTTCCTATGAATGTAATCTTTGATATAAAAATATTATGTGGTTTTCTCCCACTTGAGTTTCTATGTAAAATACTATTGTATTGTGTATTTGTGTATGATGTGATGCATTGTTTATGGTTATATGTTTATGATATATTAAATGCAATCATAAGTGAATGGAATCAATGATAAGTTGAATATTAAATGTTCTGATTAAAGCGGTAAAAAGTGCTCAATATTGATTCACTCCCCTCTCAGTATTGGTGAATATTCCAATAGCTTTGGTCCAAGGACTGAAAAAGGCTATTGATCTCAAGGTAAAATGACTAATGGTTGTTGATGATTCAGAAATAATTGTCAGACGAGTAAATCATTCTATACACTACTTGTCCCCCCATATGAAAATCTACTAGAAAGAGGTATGGAATCTAATGAATTTTGTTTGATGCTTTTAACATTACTATCATACCTCGTTCTCAAAACGTTGGTGTTGATACTTTGGCTAATTTTGCATCTAGATTCACTCCTTTGAATAGTGGTTTTACTGTCGAAATTATTTTTAGGACTTATGTACCCGATAACATCACCAACTAGAGGGTGTTCAATGACAACTCTAAGCTGGTAGACTTCCTTACCAGTGCAGATGTATTCTGGGATTATGTGATGAAAAACGAGGTACACCAACAAAATCTACAGGATTACCAAGATAAGGTAAATAAGATCAAGGGTAACAACATCCCAAGGAATGGATTGTCTCTTGAAAATATTTTCAATTTGAAGTCCATATTTAGAACTACAACGAATCCAAAGACGAACAACTCAACTATGATGCATGCCTTGGTGAATCTAGGCACTCCAGAATAGTCGAAGTTCATTAACTTACGTACTTGTTGTTCGAAAGCACAGAAGCATGCCTTCATGCAATTGTTTAAGAAATATCGAGATGTGTTTGCATGGACCTACGATGACCTAAAAACATACGAAACTCACATTATTCAATATATTATCCCCATGAAAGAGGGTATCAAACCTTTTTAGAATAAATTCGGGAAAATAAATCCCACTCTTGAGTCACTCATCCAAAAGGAGATGAAAAAGTTGTTAGATTCCCAGATTATCTTCAAAGTTCGACATTCTACTTGGGTGTAAAATCTGGTAGCAGTTAAAAAGAAGTTCGGGGAGATAAGGTTGTGCGTGGATTTCATAAATCTGAACCGAGATTTTGACAAAGATAACTACATTGTCCCCCCTATGGAATAGATACTACAGATTGTCTATGGTTCCCACATGTTTTCTCTACTAGATGGGTTCTTTGAATACAATCAGGTTCTTGTAGTGGAACCCGACCGACTAAAGACCACTTTCATAACTAAGTGGGGGATGTTCGCATATCGAAAGATGCCCTTTGGTTTGATGAATGTAGGCACAAATTTCCAAAGGGAAATGGACATGGCATTTAAAGGTATGATTGGTCAAAGTGTGGTGATCTACCTCGATGACATCATGGTTAATTCCAAGAAAAGAGTTGATAACACACATCACCTAAAATAGATTTTTGAAAGATGCAGGAAGTATGGTATCTCTCTAAATCCCAAGAAGAGCATCTTCACTATTTGAAAAGGAAAATTGTTGGGGCACATCATTTCTAAGGATGGGATCTTTGTCGATCTTGAATGCACTAAATCCATCATGTTTATCCCATTCTCAAACAACAAGAAATCGATGTAACCATTTTTTGGAAAGATAAATTATGTATGAAGATTTGTGTCTGACTTTGTTGATATAGTTAAACCTCTTCAATAGATGATCAATAAATACGCGTAGTTGAAATGGACATCTATTGAGAAGGAAGCTTTCGAGAGAGTTAAGGATGCCATTGCAACAACCTTGCACTACAAAGTTTCTGACTTCTCCAAAGATTTCTTGTTGAACACATTTGCATTAAATCATTCTCTTATTGTACTGCTCACCCAAAAGGACTAGCGAGAGAATGAATTCCCCATAGCATTCATGAGCACGAGACTTCAACATGTTGAACTAAACTACCCATCAGTGGACAAGAAAGCATTCATTGTTCACAAATCCATCAAGCAGTTCGGGCCTTATGTACTAAATAACCATACCATGGTAATCATTCCTCACCTAGCTATAAGATCTATGTTTGTACAAACACATTTGGGCGAAAGAGGAGGAAATTGGATGACGACCATGCAAGAATATGTCCTAGAATTTAAGCCTGCAACCATTGTCAAAGGTCATTTGCAAATTAGTAATTGAGGCCATGGATTCAGAAAATCAAACAGAAGAAGGTTGGCAAGAAGAACCAGTGTTATATGAAAAACAACCTTCTTGTATACCAGCACTCAATAATTCATGGTACAATGATCTCAAGCAATATCTATAGCATGACACCTCTCTCAAGCACCTTATTGTTAAGCATAGAAGAGTGCTAAGACTAAAATATGCAAAATACAAGTTAGTCCATGGTATCCTATTCAAAAGAAACTATGACGGGGTGCTCCTCATGTCCCTGGGAAAACAAGATGCTGACAAATTCCTCAAGTAACTTCATGACTAACCAGACGGGGGACATTTTGCAGGAAAAACTACAACTCACAAAATTTTGGGGCTGAATACTATTGACCTATGGTATTTAAAGACGCTCGTGCTTACTCATGTGGCTGCGATATTTGCCAAAAATCTGTTGGAAGAGAAATTAGATCTAATATTCCACTCCAACCTATTATTATCCAAGAACCCTTTAAACAGTTGGGGATAGACATCATCGGTCAAATCAACCCTCATTCATCCAGACAAAATAGGTATATCCTCACATCCACTGATTATTTCACATGATGGACGAAAGTTGTACCGCTAACTAAGGTAAACGAAAAAGTGGTGATTATTTTTTTGGAACAACATACTATTACCAAGTTTGGAGTACCCACTACCCTTGTTTTTAATAATGCTACTTATTTATCGTCATTTAAATTAACTGAGTTTGATTTAGAAAAGGGAATTATTCTTAAATATGCAACTAACTATTACCCCCAAGGAAATGGCCTAGTTGAATCTACCAACAAAAACATAATATGAATCCTGGAGCGAATTGTAGTAGATCAACAGAGAAATTGGCATAACACTCTACATAACGCTCATTGGGAAGACAAGGTTACTCCAAAAGCATCTATAGCGACCTCCCCATTCTTTCTCATTTACAGGAAGGAATCCATCTTACCCCCAAACATCTTCCTACATCACCTCTAGCTCACACAATGATCACACAGGAGGGAATGTCTCACCATCCAGAAACAAATAAACACCTTGGTTAAATTGGAAGAAGAATGAGCCAGAGCCAAGACAAAATTTGGTGCTTACTAGCAGATCATAAACCAATGGTTTAATAAGAAATCTACTGGTGAAAAAGACTTTCAAGTTGGCGACTTGGTTCTGAAATGGGACAAGCCGCATGAGGACAAAGGAAAACACTCTAAATATCGAAAGCTGTGGTTGGCCCAATTCATGATTTAGGAAAAGATTGGCCTAAGAACTTATAGATTGCAAAACCTTGAAGGGGATGTGGGTCTCCTCCCTGTTAATGGCCAAATTCTCAAACAATACATCATCTAGCCTTTCAAGGCAACTCTCATGTACATAAATAAAGGGTTCAACCCTCACTTCTTTTGATCTTTCAACATGTTTTCTCTTTTGGTTTTGTGTGTTTGTTTTCTCCCTTTTGCTTTTCACTTTCATGATTTTTATTTTGTATTAGAGTTCCCTCTCTCTCTCTCAATATTTATGACTACTAATATTTCCTAGAACATTTGGTGTCGCAAATCTATACCATTGATCACAAGCATGGCACACTGGTACCAAGAAGCCTGAAAATTTGCATTTTACTTCTAGACACAACTTTATATGTTCTCCATATCATTATTGTGCATGGTGTTGAAGGAAAATCTCCCTGCGAACAGGTAGATCTCCTCAAAGAGCTAGACTCTTAACTCTAAGACA
>CBVK0100094592.1:0-15233 GCA_900067695.1 Picea abies | reverse complement strand
TGAGTTGAAAATGTGTAATAATACAAATTTAATGATTTTGATTTATTAGAAAAAATATTTAATTTTTTTCAATTTTTAAATACAAAAATTAATTGAAAAAATGTAATAATACAAAGTCAAAGCATTTTGATTGTTAAGGCACTATGTTATGTGAAATTTATCATGTGAAGTTCCCTGTGTCATGTATGGGGCATCTTGGACACATTTGGAGATTATAGTGGACGAACCCCCAACTAATTGTTAATTCTACTAGTAAAAAAAATAATTAAAAAAAATATGATAATACAAAGAGAGAGCATTTTAACTTAAAATGGAAAAAATATTTAATTATTATCTATTTTAAAAAACAAATTAATTGAAATAGTGTAATAATATAAAATCAAAACATTTTGAACTAAAATAGAAAGGTAGATTTAATTTTTTTCTATTTTAAAAAACAAAATTAATTGAAATAGTGCAATAATACAAAATCAAAACATTTTAACTCAAAATAGAAATGCATAGTATATGCTTAGAATAAGTGATAACAATTAAAATTATATAAACTAAAAAATCGATTTACACAATATCATAACTAATTGAAATGTTAAAAAATATATATTTAATTAATTGTCTTCAATTTTCAAATTCAAATATTAAAAAATAGTACTTAATTATTTATTTTTAATGTTAATATAATTATAAAAAATGTTTTAAAACTAATTAAAATATTAAAAATATATATTTAATGAGTTTTCTTCAATTTTCAAATTCAACTGCTAAAAATATATATTTAATTAGTTATCTTCAATTTTTTGAAATGTAAAAAATAGCACTTAATTATTTATTTTCAGCATTCATATCATAATACCTTATAAAAAAAAAATGCTTTAGAACCTTGAACTTTGAAAAGAGGTTAAATTATTGGAAAGAGGTTAAATTAGTGTTAAATTTAGGAAGCGATAATTGGGTTAGCTCTTGAGTAAATGTATGGTTATTGAGTAAGGCTAACAAACGAAGTAAAGTTAAAGGTTGAAACCACCTTTCTCCCTTAAATAAGGGATAGAAATTATTTTTAGTTTGTTGATTATGATTTGATTGATTGTGATCATTACATACGAGTGATTAGGATAGTTTGACAGAACTAAAATCTACTTGGGTATGTCTCATCGCAAAATCATCATTCACAATAAACAATTTTTATAAATATGGTTAATAATAGATTCTTTTTATTGTCTTTCGATATATTATCTTTGCAAGTAGGTCTTAAAAAATAGAAATAAATTAATTTTTTTCTTAAAATTAAAGGAGAGTGTATTCAAATATGTAATTTGTTATCATCATAGTATGTTTCACTAAAATCTATTCTAGGATAATTATAAAATGTGATTTGTCATTTATATAATGAAGGAGATTAAGTCAAATATAAGTAAAATATACTACGTGTTGTTGACGGATGAAATTTATCATCTGTCAATTGGAAGAGTGAGTCTGGTCCGGGGTTGTCTAAATAACTCAAGCCATTTGGTGTAACTCGTTCTGACGGGTTTAATAGCTCTGTTAGTCAATCTAAGAATCCTAAAAGAAACGAATAAAAGAGAGAAGTAACTAACTAATTACTAAACACACTATATATATGTACATATGTTCAAATGTAACTATAGTAGTTGTATTTAAGAAGAAGATATACAAGTCTCGTTTATTTAAATGATTTACAAGATGAAAGTTTTAATCGAAACTTACGAAAATCAATGTGAAAAATGATTGCTTCTAGGAAGCAGATAAAGAAAGCACATAAAAATATTTATTGTTTTTCTTTTATAAATTTAAACAATCTTGCAAAAAAAAAGGTTAATGAAACATGAACATGCGGATAGTCAAAGTTGAACCATACATTCTAGTTTTAATGATATGTAAATGACAGAAAAATACAAAGAAGTTATCTTGTCAGTGAATTAGTGAGTTGTATCCAAGCATCTGCATGAGTGGTGAACATCCAACTGCCATGTCCAAGAGAGAAATCTGCAACGAACCTTATGATTATTCTAAATAAATTCAGAACATGTATTGGCAGCTTAGGTTTTAATGACAAAAAAGGAAACACAAACATAAACCTGTGATCTCATAATTATACATGATTACAGAAAGATAAATCTGGAAGCAATCTATGCATTTTATCATTCAATTTAAAACTCAAAGATAAATCTCATTATTTAGATTGAAGATATAAGCACAGCATTTGTATTTTGATGAAGCAAATGATAAATCGTATTTATAATATAAACCTCTTACACATCATAGATCATATAATCTAAAGATATCAGACCTGTACATGTAACAAAATTAAAAAAACATAAATAACAACATTATAAACAAAAGGCTAAAGCCAAAATGCATATATGTCGTTCTATTAAGTTTTTAGAATCACTTGTCCCTTCTGTAGTGGAAAAAAAAAATTGGATAGTAGACTTTAAAGATTGGAAAAATTAATACATAAATGATAATAATTAACCATGTATTGATAAAAAAAGACTAAAGCTATTTAAATCAATGCATAATCAATTATTTAAAGAATATGAATATATTGTAATGAAAATAAAACCATTTTACTCACAGGACAAAAGCCATTAAGCAACCTGGAATTTCATATTTTTTTTTGAAAATACTCGTTCATTCTCCCAAAGATTCCAGCCATCCATTACTCCATTTCAAAAGAAATAAAAAGTTTACAAAAGATATAATATACAAAAGATAAAGGATTAAAATCCTCCTTTCCAATTCTTGGATCCCCTGGCTCTGATCTTTCTTATATATTTATAAAATGAATGAATGGTCTGGGTGTCACTATTAATTTCCGCCACCTGAAATTTGCCTCTAAAAGAGACCCAAATATCTCTCAAATCGTGCATTTGTTTGGGAAAATATCTAACCGGAAAGTAAATGGGTCAATTTTGGTTCTGGGTTTTCAACCGTTTTTTCAAATTCCTCACGATTTGGCTGCAATCAGTTATGAAAAATCGTCTGTCTGATCTTAACGCCTTTCCAAATTTTACCTGTTGTTGCTCATAAAATTATTTGTAGCAATCCAAAATTATTTTTGGATCAATCATCTTGAACGTATTTGGATAATAAAATAAAGCCATGATCAGATCCGTATCAAATATTTGATAATAGAAACCTGTGAAACAAAAAGAAACCTAAATTAATAACCTAAAAATTGTGAATAAAACAAAATCTAGAAAAATCAAAAAAGAATTTAAACTAACTATAACTTATAAACAAACATTATTTATAATTTGTTTTCAAATATGATCTAGAAGCTTCAAGTTAATGAAGAAAAAATATTGATTTTAGTTTTTAACAAAATCAAACAAATGATAGATAATTCTTTGATTATTATTATTTTGAAATGAGATGCAAAATGAAAAAAGAATTTAATTAATTAACATCACCAAATGATTTCATGAAAATGAGAAACTAACCAAGATATTATTTGATGAAGTATTGAACACATTATTCAAAATAGTAAAACTTGCTAATGAGCAAAAGAATGAACACATAATCATAATTTAAACGAAAATAAACATTTGATAAAAAAAATAACATTTTTGTTTAAATTGAGATTTTTATGCTCGTTTCTAACTTTTGATATATACTCTTGTAATGAATATATCATACTATAGTGAATGTCTTAATTTTGTCTCAAAGCAAGCCAAGGTATAGAACTATTTGAAAAGGTTGATTCTATAGCTCATTATAATTATCAAGATTCTAACAGGGGGGCCTTTAAATTTTGTAAAACATTAAAGGGGAGTTGTTGGGGCCCAACACATGTACATAAACCTTCATGATAAGGGGACATTGCATGAAGGAGGTTGACTTGGAGAAGCAGCTCAACGTTCCAATGAAAAAGTGTTGTGAAAGCCTCAAAATATGGTGTATAATCCTCTCAAACAAAGAAAGCACCAACGTCTAGCCTCAAATGGTGGAGCGACCTCATGAATGATGTGAAAAGTACTCCAAGAAGTGGACGACCCCTCAAACTGTGTTCATAGATCCTCAAAAAATACCTCCAAGGTGTGACCATGTTCTCATCTCAAGCAAAGATGCCTCCATAAAGGTTGGGGGAGGACCCTCCAAGTCAAAATATGTCATAAAACACCCAAACGGCTAGCACAAAACCCCCACATGTGAGTTCATCCCTCATAGTAAGCAATAAATGGCTCAAAAGTGATGAACCAAGAGGGTGCTCTAGAATCCTCAATGCAACATGTCAAGAGGAAGTCCATGCATGCATATATAACCCAAAAATTACTCGAATGATGTGATTGGTGCCTTGGGATACATGTACAAATGATGTGATTGGTGCATTGGGATACAAGTACTACTACAAGATCTGTGAGATTGCCTTGAAAAATGTGAAACTAAGTGAGTGTCTGAATAATCATCTCCAAGAGTAGAAGGCCAAAGACTGGTCAAAGATAAGTGTGTTTTAAATAGGTATGACAACGCTTAGAACATGAGCAACACTTTTACATTACATATAAAGAAGTGAGAGAAAATATAAGCTCCCCTAGATCATGTGTCCTAGTATATCCATCCCAAGATGTTTTCATGCCTATCCAAATTATAAATGACCGACATGAGGGCGAGTTACTACCACCAAGGGGAAGTTAGTTTGAACCATAAGAGCAATGCATATCTTGAAACAGAGACTAAAACGACACGTCATGACTGACCACAAGGGGTCTGGAGATACCACCTAGGCCCCTCACTGGTACATAGACATCTAAGCATGGCCCAATATAATACATGAGTACAGATATAACCAAACTTTTGGCTCATCATGATAAAATGATACACATAATATTCTCGAATGATGGATCATATCCGACAAAAAAATATAGGGTGCACTGAAATGAATATAAAATGTAACAAGTAGTAAAGAAGAAAAAATTGTCTTCAGTAGCCTAGCTAATGGTGACAAAAAGCCAAACTTGTAATCCAGTTTAATTATGTACTCCTTATATATTTTATTATGTAAGCAATTTGCCAAAATTTACTCATGCAAGAAATGTCCGAATATAATTTTTGTGAACATAATTATTCTCTTTAATCAGCATATAAAAAGTTACAATATTTTACTTAAAATATAAGACTAACAATTTTTGTAATCTTTTTTTTTTAACGTGTATAATTTTTATTAAAAAGATGGTTGTACCTAAGCAAAAATAACCCAAAAGTATAGAGTATCAAAATGGCCTATAGCCTAAAGCAAAATTACAGTATTACATATGGCCAGCTTCAATTAAAGACCTTAAGACTACTACAAAAATGCCATGGATAAACTTTGACAAAGGAGAATAACAAAAAATAAGTTTTGTTTTGCATAAAATTGTGTTTAAATAGTTTAAGGTATGTGTCCACCTCTCCTGGAGTCGCTTCTTGGTCTCCGCACATAGGTTGGGTCAGAGGAGGTTGAATCACTTTGCATGACCTTGTTGACCGTTGTGAAGGCAAAGGTTGTGGTTGAGCATGTTCCTCTAGAGGATGATTCTGAGCTTGTCGACGTAGAGATCAGATTTGAGCTGAGTGATGGTTGACGACTCGCATAACTACTGCCAACTCCTCATTTTTCTTGGTCTCTTGCTCCTGCATTTGGTGGGATAACTGTGGTTGATAAAGTATAATCAAAACATTTTGATGAAGAATAAAAATGTTTAATTTTTTCAATTTAAAAATAACTTAGATTGTAATTATATATTTTTTTCTAATAAAAAATGATTTGGATGATAAAGAGTAGTAACATTTTGATTCAAAATGAAAAATGTAGAGTAAATCTTTACAATAGGTAATAATAATTAAGATTATATTATCAAAAATTGATTTAAGCATTGTTATAATTGAAATAATAATAAATATAATCAAATCATTATATTTTATTAATAAAAAATATTTATTAAATTTATTTTTTTATAAAATTTTCTAAATTAGAGAACGTTTTGATTCAAAATGAAAAATGTATAGTAAATATTTATAATAGGTAATAATAATTAAGATTATACTATCGAAAATTGATTTACACATTATTATATTATTATAATTGAAATATAAATAAATATAATCAAATCATTATATTTTATTAATAAAATTTATTTATTAAATTTATTTTTTTATAAATTTTTCTAAATTATAGAAAATTTATTAATATAATTTAATAAAAAATAGTTAAATGGTTTATCATTTATATTGGGTAACAAATACATATTTTTAATAATTTGTGATTTTGGACGAAATCTTTTGGTCTAGTATGCTTGGGGTTTGGAAAAGTCACAAATAATTTTGTGGAAACTTATGCCTTGTGGTTGGGTATTAAGTTGGCTAAGGAGTATGGTCTTCAAAAGCTCGTCATAGTAGGATACTCCATGATAGTGATCAAGGCCTTAATCAATTGCTATGATCCAAATATGAAGGATCTTCCTCGAAACTTATCTCGTGTCCATAGTACAATGGTCAGATTTGCAAAGTTTCGAGACTTCCAAATTCTTCATGAGATTAATAGCTTTACAGATGGGTTGGAAAAACAAGGGTCAACCTTGGGGGCGGGTGAAATAGTGATTAATGGACGAATGGACTTTTTATTCATTACATAGTCCATGTTTCAAATATTTTTCATGTGGAATGGGAGGTTGTTGGTGCCTTGGTCCACGTGCTCCCTCATCTATCTCAATCCCTCCATTAAATTGGCAGTTAATGCTCCCTTTATGGCATATGTGTGTGGGAAAATGTATCTATGGGAGATAACTTGTGTTATGAAAATAATGTAGTCTGGTCCACTCTGTTCCTGGTGTAAAATTTTGGCTCTAAATTGACAAAGGTTTGTGTGTGCTCTTGGTTTCTCGTGTTCAATGGTGGATGTCGGCTCTAAGCATGCCAGAAACCCTCTAGTCTCTAGGTTATTTAGATTAATCCTCTAGACTTTTTCTTTGAATTTGAATCAAAATGAGTTACATGTCTTTTGGAATGGTATAGAAGTTGGTTTAGGTTTGCTTGGTGTTTTTTTCAAAGTTTTTATATTATATCTGGGATGGAGAAGTTACGCGTGGTGGTGTTATCCTTCGACGTGTATTTCCTTTCGGGTGGTGGTGTTATCCTTCGCTTATTTTGTCTTGATTTTGGGAGAGCTATCATTTTCTTTGTCCTAGGGTTTAGGCTTAGAGCTCATCCCTCTTGTTATTCCAGCTTCCAAATCCGATTGCAAATTCACAGTGATAGTAAGGTAGATTTGTTCTCCTTCTAGATGCTTGTTTTATCATGTGGAGGATGTGAAATTTGTGGTTTCGACTTGTTTATTTGGGGGCTTTTGCTATGAGAATTAATTAATCTGTTATGATCTCCCCCCTCATGTCAGTGGGTTCATTATTTCATCTGGTATTTTTCAAATCAGCACTCTTGACATAAACAACATAAACAAATCAATGGGGAGTTGGGAACTTGTCGTTGTCTTTCGCTACTACATCCCTTACTTATTTTCGTTCATTAGCAATCTTCCATGAGAAGTGGGAATTGGTCACATTGGAAACATGGGATATATGTTTGGTTCTATAATGGATATGTCATGAAGAGAGCTTCGGAAAATTCTCAAGCGTCATGAGGAAATTAAGGAGACCAATCATTCTTCCCTCCAACAACTTTTGGCTCGAGTTAGAGATATGGAACAATCCTTTCACAGAGAATTCAGAGCCTTAAAACTGAATACCTTATGTTGTGAAGATCGATATTACCTCAGCCCTCTCAGTCAATTTCCATTAACCAAGCCTCTACTGCAACTTGGCATGGCACCTCGGAGGTTGGGCAAAGCACTCCTAAAGTTTCTCCAATGGAGGTCGAAGAAAATTCTTCGTAACATAACAAAGTGTAGGAGATTCAACCAATTAATGTACTTTAAAATAGCTTTTTTGCTTGGACAATTCATCAAAAAAATACCATAACCAGTTTATATAGATGTTAGATAGACTAAGATTTATGCTCCATAGGCTAATAGGAGATAAACACATCCTGACATTTGCAAATATTTTGTATCAATATTTTTGGCTTTTATTGTTCTTTTTAACATAGCAGATTATATATAATAGAAAAGTTCATTTTCTTTAAAAACAATACATAATTTAAGAAATGCATATTTAAACAATTTTGATAAAATAAATAATTAAAAAATATATATCTCCAAGTAAATGAAAAATGTGCACCCTTAGGCTAATTTTGATAAAGTATCTCTTTATCGGATCTAAGTTCAAATGAATTTCATTTCTCTGAATTATTTTTTATCTCAAAAATCATTTTTTAATCTCAAAATCGAGTTGGAGTAACACACATCAAACCTTTAAAGTGAAGCTCTATTTTAACTTTGAATCATACGAAATTATTCTAATCTTATTTATTATTTAAAATATAAATGTTTAAGATAATCTATGTTTAATAAAATAAAAGTTATAACAAAATAAATTATAAATTAGGATGATTATGGTGGTGAGAGAATAGATAACTTTTTTAGTTCTATGAAAATCCAAATCCACTTTAGTCAATTTTCATAGAGTTGCTATGCATCAAGGAAATCCACTATATCCACTTTCATGCAATTTTAATAAAATAAATACATGACAAATTTAATAACTAAAATTTTATGGATATCATACTTGTTAATCTTGGAAATCTAATATATAGAGAGAAGCATACACACAATAGTATACAACTAATAATATGCATTTTATTATGTATAACAATAATTTTTATTTTTCGGTTACATAGTTACATATATATTTGTGAATTTAGTTACAGGTCAATTACAATTTATTAATTATCTTAGTTGCTCCACTCATATGATGTGTGTGTACGTGCGCTTGTATAGTATATACTTCTCTATGTGATGAATTACTAGTAAAATCTACATACTTTCCCCTAGATTACAACATTGGTTGTATTGTCAATAGTTCTAGACTCAGGCATGTAAAATAATGTGCACATAGATACTAAGCTCAGAATACATACACGAGTGGTGACAAGGTAAGATCAGTAATTACATAAAGAATTACACAAGTAGAAACCTACTAATGTTGGCAGATGCTCGAGCACAATTATTCACATAAACTGACGAACGATTCCTTCAATTTGTTTCAAAAGAACTATTTGAATATCTCAACTAACCTTCTAATGCATAAACTAACTTCAAATGAACAATTAATTTTGAAACTCATCAACAGAGGTCGAACAAATCTAAATGAGTGGTTTGAAAGAATTGTCGAAGACTATATTGAATAACTAGCTATTAAAGATAGACCATCAGTCGAAACAATAAAAAATAAATTGTACACCAACCTTCACAACAATTTCCTTTGTATCGTTCCATCCTTTTTGCACAATTTTTTGTTAGATAAAGGAGTTGGAGATATCATTGAATATCGACCTCTCCTAAACACACCTACACCAAATTGTAACTAGGAGAAGAAGCAAGACAAGTGGGAAGAATTTTTAGAAGCCAAATACAAGGATGCATGTGAAACCTGGGACTATTTCTAGAAGAAATGTGCATGGAAAATATGACTAACATCGTCGACTTCGAGTAAGTCAGGTTGGCGATGGGGGGCTTGATCATCTGTGAGATGCCATAATTAGATTTGACCACACTAAAGAAAATAATGTCTAAAGCAAGGAGGAAGGCAATTGAAAGAGGATACGCACTAGAATCAAGAGGGAAGACTATACGATGAATGCAAATCCATAAATCCCCACCCGATATCCAAAAATTGGAGTGGGATAAAAGGAAAAAAAGGAGAGAATAAACCTGTAATGTGAGGGATCCCTGGAGTTCGAATCAAAATAACCTCCAAGAGTGGCTTATCGCTAGAGTGTGTGAGTAACCTGAATCTAGAATTGACTAACTAGCTTTGGCAATAGAAGTAGCCATGATGGTTCCTGGAAGGATTATAAGTTTGTAGTTGATAGAGGTAAGCAGAGGTTCCCCTCAACCATTGACACATTCAAAAGTATGGATATAGATGACTCGTGTAATGATACAAATACCTAAAATATCATAACAGAACAAAAATGCACACCATGTACAGAACGTGAGCATGGAGCACAACTCCAAGATAGATAAGTTACACAATAACTCCTTAAAGAATAGAAGAACCTCCTCCAAATAACCAAATACATTCATACATCACAATTAAGCTCCCTCCAATAATGAATACATGACCTCTATATATACCTATTCACCTTGCACATGAGGCCCCTTTACTATTAGGTCGATCTTATTACATATATATTTACACATTACATGTACATTTATCCCCATATATACCCCCCCTTGGGGTCATATCATATACATTTAACCCTATATATTCCCCCTTTGGGTCATAACATAGTACCCTCCTTCAAAAAGCTTTGTCCTCAAAGATTTGCAATTAAAGGCTTCACATGTGATGAAACCAAGTAATATGATTTTATTATGTTCCTGCTTTCTTCCTTCCATTGATGATCCATCCATCCAAAATGAATTATTTCTGGTCAAAATCTTTGGTGTCTGGTTGTAGAATAATTTTCTTTCCCTTGAGTCCATGTGTCATCATTGAAGCTTCTTCAATTTGTAGTATATGTTGTCATATGATAATATCTTATTGAATAATGATTTTGTGATGCCTTGTTCCATGAATATTGACAAGTATTCCATATTATTCCTTGATAATGTTGATATCGACCTTCTTGTATCCCTTGAAATATTTCATGGTAATGAGGGTGTCGATATGGTTTCACATTTGACGTTTTATCTTCACTCTGCATACTTCTTTCATCTGTCTTCTTTTCAAAGACAATGGCATCCTCGATCATATTTGCTTGGTATTTGATTACTCTAGATTTGGAGATAATACCATCATATTTGGCATGTACATCCTCTGGATGGAGTTCAACTTCTTCAACTATCTTATGTCGACCTTCTTGAATCTTGTATTCTTTCTCCTTTTGAAACTGCAACATGACCCCATTTATCAAATTATGGCGTCCTTCTTCAAGTTTGGATTGAATTTCTAATTTTACCTCATCAGCATTTAGGGATTCCTCAACCTTCTTGCAAATTTCCTCTTCAAGTCTTTTGGTAGATTCTTCATCAAAGATCATCATTTCTTCTTGATTTTGATAACTCTTCCTTTCCTCTTTCAATATTTTAACCCAATACAATAGTTTTTTATTATGATTTCGTAATCTACATATATCTTCCTCTTTCTTTTTCAAATATTCCCTTGAATCATCTTTTTCCCACTTTTCTTTCCTACTATTTTCTTGTTTTAAGTTCTTAACCTTCTTAATGAGTGATTCATAAAGGGATTGAATCTTGATGAAATCATCATTTTTCTTTGTAATATATTTTCTTATCTCTTCACTATCCCTTTTCAATTTGGATACATTTTCTTTTTGTTCCTTTAGTTCCACTTGAATTTTATGCAGCTCCTCCATTTATGTATCCTCGATCCATTTATTTGAGAAGAGTTTTTCAAATATTTCCCATGTGGCGTTTCGTATAGTATATTCATCAAGGATATACCACCATTTGAAAGACTCATCATCACACTTAAGGAATTCCCAAAAAGGAGTCTTACAATGTTCTTTTACCATCCTCAACCATTCCACGAGATTGATTTCATATGTATCTTCATCTTCTATAAATCTAGGTATTTCCATTGATTCTTAATTGAGGTCTAATCCAAACCTCAAATTATAACCTTGATATATTAGGAATAATGATCTCAAATAGTTATAATCCTTGAGACAATATAATATTCTCTGAGTCTGAAATTTAGACCTTAATACTATGAAATGTATTCGTTGTAATGTCACAGGTCTGACCAAAATTAGATGTGCCAAATGAAAGTTATGGTAACTTTCCCAAACCGCTGAATTTTGGTCTATTCTGAAGAGAAAACTGTTGGCAAATGTTTAACAGGTAGCGCATGCTTGTCATTGATGGCAAGTACAGCAATGAATATGGCATGAGTACAGGAAGAATGTAACAGACAAGCACCAGAAGTATTTTAGGAAGACGCTGCAGAGCAAGCCCGATAAGTTCAGAAGAGATGGTGCAGAGGATTGTTGGCAGGTTATTATCAGGCAAAGTAAGTTTGTCATTGATGGCAAGATCAGAGTATGCAGCGAAGGCAAAACAAGGACAAAGTACGCTCCGGAGGAGAAGCGCCAATGATCGCTAGATCTCATCCTGAATTCCCAGATCTGAATGAAGACAAAAGAAGCACGCAAATCTGGAGGATAGATCTAAGGTGTTAGATCTGAGTGAAGGGTCTGACCACCGTTGGATCGAGGAAAACCTGCACGTTCCTTAAAGTGCAAGGAGAAGTGAGCGTAATCTCGATATGAAAAATCCCGACGTAATTTGAGTCGTCAAATAAAGATCACATTTGAACCGTTGATCGGAGTTTCGAGGATCACGTGTTTGAAATGTCAAAGAAACAATGAAACAGGAATCCCGATTTCTCGATATGAAAAATCCCGGCGTAATCTGAGCTGTCAAATGAAGATCACATCTGAATCATTGATCGGAGTTTCGAGGATTGAGAGTTAGACATGTCAAAGATTATTGACATCAGGAATCCCAATATCGCGATATGTGAAATCGTGATGTAATCTGAGCCGTCAGATTAAGGTTAAATTTGGACCATTGATTCTAGTCTTTGTCATAGTTTCAAGGATTGAGAGTTGGAAATGTCAAAGGATATTGACATCAAGAATCCTGAAATCATGATGTGTGAAATCTCGACTGAATCTGAATCGTCAGATTAATATGTGATCTAGACCGTCGACCCGACACGTCAGCAAACCTAAGAACACGTGGCACAACTAGGCAATGACAAGTGTCAAGCTAACTCAACACTTCAGGCACATGTAAGTCACGAATCAGAGTGACACGTGGCAGTATTCAACATGTGTCAATCCACGTGTGACATCAGCAGGTTGACTCCACTTCGGAATTTCGAAAATTGGGAGATGGATATGACAAGAACTCCTACCACAGGAGTCACGAAATCATGAAAGCACCTTATCCATAAGGTTGTGGTCACAGCCCTTGGTCACATCAGCAAGAGATGGACAGATATCAGAGGACAAGGAGGAGCTAAAGGGAACGAGCCTTGGTGCACAGTCAGGAAGGGAGGAGAATGATACAAAAGGTGACACGACAGGAATGGGGCCCTTCCTAGATACCCCACCATTTTGGACCCCCCCCCTTTAATTAAAGCAGAATGGCAAAGGGGGTCCGAAATTGCTTGAGCGTCGTTGATCTAGGTACTTTAATCCTGACCGCTCGAGAGATGCGCGCCCAATTTCGAACCCCCCCCTCCGCTTAAAGATAGAATGACAGGGGGGCTCCGGAATCGAATCCCGACCGTAGATCTGGGAGCACAGATTCTGGCTGTCCAGATTTGCTCGCTACATATCCAACGGTGTAGATGAATGTGAACAAGATCAGAGGGTGACTGTAGCACGACATAGTAGAACTGCCAGAAACCATTGATGACGTCTGCTAGAGAATTCGAAGAGACCTCTGTGTGATCGCCAGAGGAGATGAAGAGTCTCCAAGCTTCATCCAATGAAGGAAGACTATTCTTAGAAGGGATTGACAGATGGATGAGCGTTGAAGTCTGTAACTGAAACAGAGAAGGTGAGTTCGACTATCACAGAGAAGACGAAGAGTCTCAAACTGCCAAAGAGGCTGAGGAATCTTAGTATAACATACAGTGATGTTGGACATGCGGGGCGAACCACTAGAGAAGCTGAAGAGTCACGATGATGATCAGACAGAGCACTCGAGAGGTGGAGGATAACGGCGTGGAGTCAGCGTGCAGAGGCATTGCAAACATTTCATGCACAAGGTGCACATAAGCTATAAATACACAGTACAGAGAAGAGATGAGGTTGTTGTTGCGGTTGGAGTTTGTTGTGGTTGTTGTTGGTGAAGGTGATTCATGTGTGTAGGAGGAGGAGACTGCAGCAGTTGAATAGCACAGAAGAGGAACTATGCAGTGAATGGACATGGTGCACAGAGCATAAACAGCGAAAGAACAGATAGCGCAAGTGATGTGTGCAAAAAGGCAATGAGGCAGACAGAGCAACGAAATGCAGTAGAACAGTGATGAGTCTGGTAAGCAATTGTTGAAAATCATATCACTATAATAAGTTTCAGTAGCAAAGGTTTATATTTCAGGGTGGTTGGGAGGAGCTAGGGAGGACTAGTGTCCTCAAAGGTTCAAGTGGGTGCTTGAACACATGGAGTTGGTGCTTCCTTCTAGTTGGTGCTAGAGAAACCAGGGAGTTGGTGCTTCCTTCTAGTTGGTGCTAGAGAAACCAGGGAGTTGGTGCTTCCTTCTAGTGGATGCTAGAGAAAACAGAGAGTTGGTGCTCTCAGCAAGTTGTAGCTTGCAAAACTAAGGTTGTAGCCTCATTATGAGTTGGTGCTCATATGTATGATACTGTAAAGAATGTAACTATTACCTATCATATAAAGAAAAAGAGGTTTTTACCCTGCATGGGTTTCCTCGGGAAATATCTGTCTCTGTATATGTGAATGATGCTGAAAGTGCCATTGTTTATTTCCCTGCATTATTGTGATCATCAATCAGTATCTCTACAAAGAGTTTAAAAGAACCATAATTGTTTAAGCACGGTAACAACTAATTCACCCCCCCCTCTCAGTTGTCCAACAATTGGTATCAGAGTCGACCCCTTTTATCTAAGGGTAGATCCTAGAGCTTAAACATGTCAAGCCATGAAGGAAATTCAACCAATAAGGCCCCTCTGTTCAATGGAACAAACTTTGCCTTCTGGAAAGTTAGAATGAGAACCTACATAATGGCTTTAGGTGCAGATGTCTGGGATGTGGTAGATACTGCTTATGTAAAGCCAGTTGTGCTAGCTAATAAGGATGACAAACTAGAATTTAGCTTCAACACTAAGGCTATGAATGCCATCTTGAGTGGGCTTGCAGAAGCAGAATTCGTAAAAGTTATGCACCTAGGAACTGCCAAAGAAATGTGGGACAAACTCATTAACATTTATGAGGGTAATGAGAAGGTAAAGGATGCAAAGCTTCAAACCTACAGAATATAGTTTGAACAGCTGAAGATGAAGGAAGATGAAACTATTGGAAAATACTTTCTGAGAATAGAAGAAATGGTAAATGCAATGAAGGC
>CBVK0100094587.1:0-18425 GCA_900067695.1 Picea abies | reverse complement strand
CCGGTCTGCTGAGGAGCTCGTATGCTCATGATATCACGTTCTGTTCATTTTTCCCAAATAAGCAAAAAGTCAACAGGTCAATAGGCAAAAAGGTCAATGTTGACATAGCATTGAGACACGTGGCAGCATAGTAGCAGACTGACTGGGAAGATGACAATGGTCTAATCTCGTTTCAACAAGTGGCACATTTTGTGGGCAAATGAAAAGGTGTCACGTGGCCTAGACGTGGGCTGCCATGTGGCACCCCAGCATTCGTTGGTTGGGTAAAATTTTTGGAGCTTCATGGGATTCGACCCCATGACCTCTTGGTAGAGGAAATGTCTTAGGAACAGGTCGGATTTCCAATGCGCTATTGGAAGGACTTGTTATAACAAGCCCATTTTAAAATATATAAAGTGCTTTAATGTCATATCAAAGGTGGAAGGGGGTTGGGGCCTAGCCCCAGCCTGTAGGTTTATCAGTCCCATATAGCCACAACCACCATATAGGCACTCCACTCATGGTTCAACAAAGGGCATGGGGCCACGTTTCAAGGCTTAACCACTTGTGTGTGTTATTTCTTAGGACTCAGGGCTTATGCCATCTATTCGGGGGTGGTGACCACAACAAATGTGCACTGTAAGGGCATGGTCCTATCAAATTACACCATGTGACCATTTTTTTCGGGTTAAGGGTTAGCGCACAACACCTAAGGGGTTGGAGCTTGGCCATATCATAGCCATATGACCTTGTTTTGGAGCTTGCACCCAGGCCTAAGGGGATACATTTGATTTTTTGTTATAAAATGGGTTTGTAACTTTATAATAGTGGATTTTCAATGATTTTTGCCCTGTTTTTGGAGATTTTGGCCAATATTGGGGGATATTGGGCCCTTTTTGAGGCCATATCTCTGGGGGAAGTTGGGATATGGTTTACAACTCCATATCTATATAAAGCAGGCCTTCTTGAGGCCATAAAGGAGATTCAGAGAAGGTTTATGCTGAAGATTTTCCAAGCCAAAGCCATTTTTATGCAGGGAAGTTGTTGAGGAGCGCACCTTTGTGGGCCATTTCTGGGAGCTCTGATCATCCATTTTGAGTGTCATTTCTTCTGTTTGGTTCTAGAGATCTGGTAGAACAAGACTAGATCAGTTTTGTAACCTTTTGGTATTGATGTGATGTAATTATTGAGATTTGAACAGAAATAAGAAAGCCTCACCCAATGAGACAAAGACCTAGAGACGTAGGCGAGATTGCCGAACTCCGTTATCACATTCGTGTTGTGGTTTGTTGTTGTTTTATGCTTTATTTCAGTTTTATACATGTTCATATGGCTGCTATATTTCTTCTATAATTCTTCCTCTTTATTTAAGCTTCCTAATTGGTTAATCAACACATGCTTAATAACTCAACTATAGTCATGTAAAACATCTTTTCGGATCAAGTGGTATCAGAGAGTTGACATTTGGATTTGAGTTTTGCATGTAAACTAGGGAAAAGCTACTTCATGGTGAAGGTGATCTTGTTGAAGAGAATCCATTGATTGGATTGAGAAAGAGAACTTCTCACAGTGAGAGGATGGTATCGAAAGAGGGACTTTCTCAAGATGAGAAAGAGTTTCGAAAAACTTTCTTTGCTATGTCAGAGATGATGAAGGTTTTGTACGATGATTACTTGGAACGTAAGAAACCAAATCTGGGTGAATATTCAAAGGGAAAAAGTGAATAAGGATAGGATCCTCCTCAAATTCCTCTTTCACCTCCATCATCACCTCCTTCTTCTCCTTCTTCATCAAGTTCAAGTTCTAAATCCAATGCAAAAAAACATGTTCATAAACATAAGAACGAAATGCCTTTATTAAAACTTGATGTTAAATTTGAATTACCCATGTATGATGGTGAAGTTAATGCATAGAGACTTGACAATTGGGTCAGACATATGGATTTTTATTGCAGTGTGCAACAGATCAAGGATGAGGTCATAGAAATCAATTTGGCATCATTGAGACTTGCAGGCACAACACTCATCTAGTGGAAAAGCAAGTTTCAAAATGGCACGCAACAAGTGGGTAATGTATTTTCATCATGGAAAAGTTTTATTTATGCACTTAGAAAGTAATTCTATCCTTTAGGTTATAAAGAGAAAGCATCAATTGAATGGCAAGATTTAAAACTAAGAAAAGGAAAAACAGTGCAAGAATACATAGATGTCTTTTGTAAAATGGAAATGATGTCAGACATTCCTTTACATACCCAAGAAACTCTTATGAAGTATATAGGAGGTTTACCTGCACATATCCGAAACATTGTATTCATGTTTGGACCTACTAATCTTGATGAGGTTTATGTTCAAGTGACATACATTGAAGAAGGGAAAACAGGTGTTGGAGTATTAGGGGAATCATCTTCAAGGAAAGAGGACAAAAGGAAGTTCCATGGAAAGAAGTCAAATTCAGTGGCAAGAAAGGAAGAGAGTCCCTCTTGCAAGCATTGCAAGATAGAGGGGCATGATGAGGAACATTGTTGGCAATTGCATCCTGAGAAGAGACTGAAGTAGTTCAAGGAAACAAAAGGGAGGAAAATAGTTGCAGAGACAACATGACCCAAAAACTTGGGATCAGATTCAGATGACGAATATAAGGTCTCATTGGTTGGTATGACAAGTAAAATTGGTGAAGGAATTGATTGTAGAAGTAATTTGTTTCACATCAGGGTCATCATGAGGCACACTAATTTTGACACATTAATTGATAGTGGATCTCAATCTAACCTAATTTTAGAGGAATTGGTTAAGCAGATGGGGTTAAAAACACAAATACATCATAAGCCCTACACACTTAAATAGATAAGAAATAATGATCAAATGCACATAACCAAGCAATGCACATTAAAATTTCCAATTTCATCTAAGTTTGTAGATGAGGTAACATGTGATGTGATGTCACTAAGTGAATGTGGAATGGTCTTAGGAAATCCTTACTTGTTTGATCGTAAAGCAATCTTCTACAGAACAAAGAATCAATATCAATTAACCAAAGCAGGTCAAGATTATGTGGTTCATGCTCATCATGTAAAGGCAAATAAAACTCTTCAAACTATGGAACAATTAAAGAAGGTAGTTCAAGCAAGAAACAAACCTATAATTGTTTCAAATGAAGTAATCAATCTTAAGCAAGAACAAGAGATGATTGTAGAATGGAAAATCAATCACAGTTTTCTTCAAGATAAGCTCATGTCGTGCAAATATTACAAACATATCAGCTCATTTGCAATCGTATTTTTGATGTTATCATTAGTAATGTTGTCTACATGGATAATATTGGCTACAGTAAGATGTGACAGTTTACAAATGGATAACAATATGCTGTCAGTTATCATGATTGTGTTACAGTTGATCTTGATGAGACAGGTGCATAGGACATAGTTTAGAGACAGAGGACAAGCTGGGTGTCCTATCCTGAACTTGATGACTAGTTAGTAACCTTTTGGGGACCAAAAGGTCCTTTAGTGGGGAGGTGTGATCCATAATCGAATCCAGGAGCCTGATGGGGCTCAAAAGGGCCTAAAAATAAAATTTATCATAATGGATTCAAAATGGACGTGTGCATAGGCCTCGTCGATACGAACCTAGCACAACTTGAATGAGATCAAACAGATGTTGTATGCTCTTGATATCACATTTTGTTTGTTTTCCCAAACAGATAAAAAGTCAAGAGGCAAAAAAGTCAATGTTGACGTCAACATGACGTAATGATGATGTCATCATGCTGACATAGCATGGAGACATGTGGAAGCACAACAGTAGATTAACTAGGTAGATGGCAGTGGTCCAATCTCATTTCGACAAGTGGCACATTTTGTGGGCAAATGAAAAGGTGCCACATGGCCCAGATGTGGGCTTCCACATGGCTCCCCATCATTCATTGTTTGGGTAAAATTTTTGGAGCTTCATGGGATTCAACCCCATGACCTCTTGGTAGAGGAAATGTCTTAGGGACAGGTCAGATTGCCAACGCGTTATTGGAGGGACTTGTTATAACAAGCCCATTTTCAAATATATAAAGTACTTTAATGTCAGAGTGGAGGTGGAAGGAGGCTGGGGCCTAGCCCTAGCTCATGGGTTTATCAGTCCCATATAACCACAACCACCATATAGGCGCTCCACTCCCAATTCAACAAAGGACACAGGGCCACGTTTCAAGGCTTAACCACCGGTGCACATTATTGCTTAGGAATTGGGGCTTATGCCATGTATTTGGGGGCGATGACCACAACAAAGGTGCATTGTAAGGGAGTGGTCCTATCAAATTACACAATGTGACCATTGTTTGCGAGTTAACGGCTAGCACACAACCCCTAGTGGGCTGGTGCTTGGCCATATCAGAGCCATATGACCTTGTTTTGGATCACGTGCCCAGGCCTAAGGGGATACATTTGATTTTTTATTATAAAATGGGTTTGTAAGTTTATAATAGTGGATTTTCAGTGATTTTTGGCATGTTTTTGGAGATTTTGGCCGATATTGGTGGATATTGGGCCCTTTTTGAGGCCATATCTTGGGGAGAAGTTGGGATATGGTTACCAAATTCAGATCTATATAAAACGGGCCTTCTTGAGGCCATAGAGGATATTTATAATAGGTTTATGTTGAATATTTGCCAAGCGAAAGCCATTTTTATGCAGGGAAGCTGTTGAGGAGCGCACCTTTGCGGGCCATTTATGGGAGCTCTGATCATCCATTTTGAGTGTTGTTTCTTCTCTTGGGTTCTAGATATCTGGTAGAACAAGACCATATTAGTTTTATAACCTTTTGGTACTATTTTGATGTACTTACTGAGATTTGAACAGAAATAAGAAAGCCTCACCCACTGAGACAAAGGCCCAGAGACGTAGGCGAGATCGTCAGACTCCATTATCACATTGGTGTTATGGTTTGTTGTTGTTTTATGATTTATTTCAGTTATGTACATGTTCATATGGTTGTTATATTTCTTCTATAATTATTCCTCTTTCTTTAAGCTTCATAATTGGTTAATCAACACATGCTTAATAACTCAACCACAGTCGTGTAAAAGATCTTTTTGGATCACTACAGTTGGCATATCTTATGGTATATGATTGATTCATGTTATACTCAAATTTTTGGTACACATTTGATGCATGGTATGGTACATGTTTTGGTATAGCAGAGTGATGATATATTGACAGCCTCAGGTTGATGGTATAGTGACAGTGACTAGTTGGAGACATTGATAGGTTGACAGTGATAGTTTGGATATAGTGATAGGTTGATAGGCCGCAGGTTGATGTGATAGAGGAAGTGATAGTGGCAGTGACAGTGACAGTGGCAGTGACAGTGGTAGTGATTGTGGTAGTGATAGTTGGTCTACACTGATATTTCAGGGCGGTAGGAGAGGGAAAGGAAAGGGGGTTGTAGCCTCCTTCTGTTTGGTGTCGAAGAACACAAAGATTTGGAGCTTCCTTCAAATTGGATCTTGAGAATCAGGGGGTTGTAGCCTCCTTCTGGTTGGAGCCATAAAATTTAAGGAGTTGTAGCTTCCTTTAGGTTGGAGCTTGTAAATAGAGGGTCATAGCCTCCTTCCATTTGTAGTTGAAGAATTGGGAATTTGGTGCTTCCAATGAATGTGATATTTGATGTAAAATAAATCATTTCGTGGTTTTCTCTCATTTGGGTTTCCACGTAAATTTTGGTGTACTGTGTACTTGATGTGATGCTTATGTTTATGTTCTCATGATACATTGATGATATATTGTTGATTAAGTTAAATTTTTTATATTGTGTTTAAAAGTGATAAAAGTATTAATATTGATTCACCCCCCCCCCCCCCGATATTCCAACGATTGGTATACGAGCAGTTCCTTTAAGAGACAGTCTAACCACTAGAAGGAAATCATGGAATATGCTAAGATTGGAGTACCACAGTTTGAAGACCAAAACTATGCCTTCTATAGAAGAAGGATGAAAACATATGTGCAGGTATAGGGATTTGATGACTAGAGATTAGTAGTTGATGGATACAATGCACCAACCACTCCACCAATAGACAAGGATAGAAAGAAAATTGAAGAGAACAATTCAAGGGCCAAAAATGTCATTCTGAATGGTCTAACTGAATTAGTATATGTCAAAGTTATACATGTGACTCTGCAAAGGAAGTGTGGGACAAAATTTAGAGTATCTACGAAGGTTATGCCAAAGTCAAGGGAGCCAAACTTCAAACCTTTAGAGCCAATTTCGAACAATTGAAGATGAAGCAAGATGAAAAAATTATCGCCTACTTTCTACAAGTTGGTGAGATAGTCAATGTCATTAAATGTTTGGGAGAAGAAATGAAGGAACCAAACATTGTTCAAAAAGTGTTGAGTTCTCTACCTATGAGATATGAATCGAAGATTTCATCCCTAGAAGAAATAGAAGTATTAGCTACATTAAGCATGGACGAGCTGCATGGGATACTCACAACCTACGAAATGAGGATAGAGAAAGAAAAATCAATAACAAAGGAAGCATCATTCAAGGCATCCAAGAAATCAAAGAAGAAAAACAAGAAAAATTCAAAGTCAAATTGTCGTTGTAGCAATGTCTCAAAGCAAGATGAAGAAATAGAAAACTTTGTATGGAAGTTAAAAAGAGGAATCAAAAAGTACAAAGGTATGCTTCCATTGAAATGTTTTAATTATCATGGTATTGGTCATTTTCCTTCTAAATTTCCTTATGCTAAGAATAAAAATAGCGATGAAGAAGATGATCCTAAGAAGAAAAAGAAAATTCAAAAGGGAGATCAGAGAAGAAACAAAAGGAAATCTTTCAAGAAAATTTTCTACTCAAAAGAAGATAGTTCTTCATCAGATGATGATGATGATAATGACAATGATTCAGAAATAGTACTCTTCATGGTCCTAGAAGATGATGAACAAGATTTTGAAGAAGAAGTCGAAGTCAATCTTAGAGAAGAACTAATCAGTGCCTTAGAATAAATAAGGAAAGAAATAAAGAGAAATAAGTCACTCAAGGTAGAATTAAATATGAAAGAAGGATCTCATAGTTCCAACTCAGAATAAGTCGAGAAAATGATCACAAAGTTAAAGATCCAGGTAGAAGAAGACAAAAGGATATAAGAAGCACTTAGAAATCATTTGGAATAAAAATAAAAAGTGATTGAAATATTGGAAGCAAAAATAGTCACTCTCAGGAAATATCTCCAAAATAAAGATACACAAAAGAATAACACTAAAATATTGGATGAGATTATCAGCAGTCGGAGACCATACTATGACAGGATCGAGCTAGGATACAACCAAATGTAGACTGAGAAAGTTTCAATCTCAAAGTCAATAGAACATGAAGCAGAACAAAGAAGCTATGTAGAAGTCATCAGAGGTTATCGTAAGAAGGAAGAAGAAAAAAGGACCCAAGAATAAAATCACAGAGAAACTACACCATTTAGAAGATACAGAGCTCTTAATTGGCAGCAACCATCAATACCTCAATAAGAGGAAGACTTCAGAAGAGAAACACCATTTAGAAGACCTTTCACCTCTAGGTATCAAACTCTTTTTCTTGGCTTATGTTATTCATGTAATAATTTTGGGCACAAATTCGTGAACTGTAGAGAAAATGCCAAGAATAGAAGAAACTATGAAGGATACTCAAATAACAATTATCCAAGAAGGTCTTATGAAATACAGAATGCTCTCTTTCTCTACAAGCTCAACACAATAGAAGTCTATGGTATGTTTATAGTGGTTTTTAAAAGCATATGACATGTGATAAGAATAGGTTGTTTACCCTGAAGAATGAACGAGATACATCAGTGTCATTCGGAAATGATAACTCAACTAGAATTTTAGGAAGAGGCATAGTCAGCTTGGAAGAAAGGATGAAAAGGCATAAAATGTTCTATTGGTTGAAGATATGAAGCACAATATACTCAATGTAATCCAAATGTGTGATCAGGGACACAAAATTTTGTTTGAGTCAGAAAAATGTGAGATAAGGAAATAAGGATCAGGCGGGTTGGTGGCTATAGCTATGCGAACCCCAAACAACATATATTGGAAAGGAAAATTATTGTTTAGAAAAGGAAAATGAAATCTGGCTCTGGAATAGAAGGATGGGTCACATGTGTTAGAATATAATGGATGTTCTCATTTAACCATAGACAATATCACTATTGTCACCCAACCATAGGGCGAAGCCACCCTTAAGCACCTTAACCTTGACAGAGAATCATTCTAGAAGCAAACCCTAGGCTAGATAGCCAAAAAATATAGTGCACCTCTCTCTCCAAGGATAGTGCACCAAACAAGAGCTGATCAGAGATTCCAAACCATAACCAAGAGATAGTCCAAGCCAAAACCAAAATCTGCTAGCTGCAGCAGCTGGAATGGCAACTCTCCTCTAGACTTGCGCACAAAATGGCCAACTGCAGTGTGCACAAGTGTTTCTTCTGCAGTTCTGAGAATGACTGCCAGAATGAAGATTGGCCTCATGTATTTATACTAAATCTGGAAAACTGCCCGGGTCAACTTCTCATTATGGGTGCCTATTTACTTAGTATATAATATTTCCTTTAGCCGACGTCTTCTCTTTGAGGCTAATAACCTAATACAAGTTATCCTCTTGAGCTGAATTGTTTTCTAGACAGCTAATTAGGGTTTCTTCTTACTTCCCAAAATATTCTATTTTCGTCAGGTTTACACATGGAGGTAAATACCTCTCGCAGCTACCATAATATCAACATTCCCTCCTAGCTAGGGAGGTATTCAAGGTAATGGTCTTGAGCACAAACATACAATTCACCCGGTAGCATCAACATAGTCGTATAGACTATCTCATGACTAGATCATGAGCACCATCATCACTATCAGTGTCATCAACTGCATCATCTCCTGAAACCATACTCCATCTGAGTAATCAAACATGATGTTCGATAAGTCACTCACTCCAAAGAGTGACATAAGAACCATTCTTCTAATCTGGACATATGTCCTGGAATAATAAATGTCTTGGACCATTTTCCGTATGGGAAATCTCTTTCCATTGATCATCCATCTAGCTCATAAACATTTTCCAATACTATTGATAGTCTTCAAGGAAATCGGAACAATTTCATTCAATAGAACACAACTGTGTCTATCCATAGTATTACACAACTACTATCCAGTGGTTCACTACCACACCAAGTAGCACACAAATACTTGATCAGTGACATATAGTCACAATAAGTGGAACACATCCACCACAGTAGTATATATCTATTGTCCGAAGACATACGGTCTCCATAACAATCATATCATATGATATCAACCTGCACAGAAAACATTGTTATGATATAAAATGAATCATCTAGGCCATTCTTCCACTCACATCTGTGAGATATGGAAGAGAATCTTCCCTCAGAAGGTAAAACATCAATGATGAGTTATCTGGACTATTCTTCTCAAGCAAGGAAGAATAATTGTCTCGATTTTTTAGTCTGGACCATTCACCTATCTGGGCCATTCCTCCAGCACTAAACAAAGTGCAACCTGGAGAGAATGAATATGCCCTAGGGAATGCATGTCCTTGATTGTTGAACCTGGATCATTCACCTATCTAGGCCATTCCTCTGGCACTAAACAAAGTGAAACCTGGAGAGAATGAATCTGCCCTAGGGAATGATTGTTCGAACCATTTCCAAAGGAAATGACTATCTTGCACCAACCTCCAAAACGGACCATTCTTAGAAACTGCTCACAACTATGAGCTTCAAAATAATGACTATCCGACGTGGCAAACCATTCTTCTTGACCACTACTAAGAGTGATCGTCAAGAAGAGAGATTTTCCTAGACCATTCCCCATGTTAACCACAATGGGAAATCATTGTTTATGGTACATCATCAATCCATCGAACCATTTTCATTACGAAAATGACTGTTCGATCTAGACCATTTTCCAAACTAGAAAATGCCTGTCCGTCAAAAATCTCAAACCACTTTCCGAACTGGAAAGGAACTGCTCATCCTAGACCATTTTTTGAACTTGAAAAATGACTATCCATAAATCAATAACACATCAGTGCTCCCTCCCAACCTAGGATTCATATCTTCCTTTTTCAATAAGGAATTCGTCTCCACGAGCTCCAACTTGAGTACACAAACTTTTCAATCTTGGAAATAAGCTTCACCAAAATGTCTGCTTATATGCTCATCTGTGGAGATATATATTGGAGAACCACTTTCTCTTTTTTGGACTTCATCACAGAGAGTGTAATGCTTGATATCAATGTACTTCGGTCTTTCTGGAACACTGGTTTTCTCTGAAGCCTTCATATAGATCTAATCAATGTAGTATATCATTGTTGGATTCATATTTTGTTTCCTACTAGCTCATAACCTCGTGGAAGGGCTTAAACTAGAACATATATATGAGAGTTTGTCATGGATTAGCAATTCATCATCCTATATTTCTGAGTAACAATTTTGATACAATATCTTTGTTATAGAAATCTTTTCACCACACTTCTGTTGTGTATTGAAGGCTCTGCACCAAGTTGTTTGAATCCATACAAGATCTTCTTCCATCTGCATACAAGGGTCTCTTTATGGTATACCTCAAAGCCTTTGAGGTTTCTCTACATGTAAACTCCAACCTATGGATATTGCGGATGATATATTGTCTCATGTAGAGGTATGTCTGGTTTACAAGCAATCATCATAGTCTTCTCCCTCCATCTCAGAGAACCTCTAGTTCTGGATCTTGCAATGCTTTAATTCATAAGTCTTCCATACACTATTCTTCATCACAACTTTCAGTTCCTCTGCTTGATTTATTTTAGTGAGTTCATATCAAGTTGGTAGTCTTGTGATTCTCGATGCACTGACTGGTTGTGTTGTCTTTTATTTCTCTCTTGGAATCTTCATGTTCTTCCTCACATTTATCTTTATCTCCTGAGTTCATGGAATTTTCTATAGATTCCATGCTATGAATATTCCAACTTCTTTGTTTCATCATAGGATCATGGATGTGGATGGACAAACAAGATTACTTTAAGGCTTCTTTTCGAAGCAGACTTCTTCTGAAGTCACACTGAACACGTGTTGTTTTTCATGGTTGCTACCATGGATAGATACTTCATCATCTTCAAGGGATCATATAATTTAGGATTATCTCCCTCCTAATCCTTGCTTCATGCATGAATTCATGCTCTTACTTTGATAATATAATTTGCTCCCTCCATCTAGGAGAGTCCACGCTTTTGTGTGCATCCTTATTGCCTTCTACAAAGTGTCACAAATCGTTTTCCAGTTTCCGCTTGATTGTTGACTTCTTTCTCTATTTACTTCTTCTAGGTTTCTTCAAGATTGATTTTGATAATAAATTCCACATGAATTGATACCAGGGGTTGTTGATGTACTTCATCTTTTCATGTGTATTTCTTGACTTGTAGCAATCTTTATCTTGTTGTTCTTCCACAAGTATAGTTTTTCTTTGAACATATTGTCTTCTAAGAAATAGATATGCAAGATATGTACAGAAAACATGGTATTTACAAGAAATATGAAGAGTGTTGTTTACCTTGTCTTAGAAGAAGAAGTTTGTTTCATCCTGCTTAATCTTCTTTGAAGGTTCCTTTTTCTTCATCAACTGATGTGTCGTGTGTCTTCTTCCTTTTCTTCAGCTTGGGACAATGATTCTTGTAGTGACCATACTTTCGACAGTTGAAGCATTGTATTTCTAACATATATTTCTCTTTATTTGTCTTCTTCCTTGAACCAAACTTCCTTTTGTTCCCGAAATTCTTGAATCTTTCTGTGAAGGCTTGATGATCGTATTTATTTTGAGGTTTATCTTTTGCACTAATCCTTGATTCTTCTTGTGTGAAGCAAGTACAAATTTCTTCGAATGTAGGATACTCCTTCCTTGTGTTCATACTTGTGGAAAATGCATCCCATGTCTTAGGAAGACCGTTGAGTACTATATTTACCAGTTCCTTCTCTGAGATTATCTCTTCAATAGCTTGTAGTTGATATCTTAACTGAGAGATCCTCACAAAGTATGATGTTTTGTTGTCATCATCAGTCATCTTCATGTCACAGAGATCATTCTTCAGACTCATTACTTGTCCAATGTTTCTGACTGAGAAGAGGTTTGTTAGGGCATCATACATATTCTTAGATGAGTCAAGATGGGAGATGCAGGGTATCAAGTGTTATTTTTTAGAGTCCACTATGATACTCATGGCATTGATGTCACTGTCTTTGAACTTCTCCATAACTGCAACGTTCTACGGTTCCTTCTCTTTTCCTTATTCAAACTCTAGTTCCACAATCTTTCCTTTCACAATATCCAGCACTTTATTCTTGGTAAAGATGAGGTCAATCCTTTTCTTCCATGCTCTGAAGTTAGAAGCCCCATCTAAATTTTTTTCTGACTTCATAAAGTAAGTCATGGTTTCCTTGAATAGGTCAACTCTATATTTGACCAAAAACTCAAACTTGACGTCTTGGCTTACTAAAAGTACCAAGAGATGCACTAGGATAGTGTGCACTAGTCTATCTAGAAATTAGGTCAATCCCTTCACTTAAGGTTCCTCAATGAGAGAGTTAGGGTTTCTGCAACTGCACCTGATAGTAACCCTAGAGGCAGTTCTTTAGTAATTGCTCCTTCTAGAAACCCTAGCGGCAGTTATTCAATGAGCTTAGTATCCTTATGGCTATTCTCCCTTCCAGTGGTTAGACTGAATGAAGGAGGAATGGGCCCATAACCTGTTAGAATATAATTGATGTGCTCGTTTAACCATAGACAATATCACTATTGTCACCCAACCATAGGCCGAAGCCACCCCCGAGCACCTTAACCTTGACAAAGAATCATTCTGGAAGCAAACCCTAGGCTAGATAGCCAAACAAGATAGTGCACCTCTCTCTCCAAGGATAGTGCACCAAAAAAGAGCTAATTAGAGAGTCCAAACCATAACCAATAGATAGTCCAAGCCAAAATCGAAATCTTCTAGCTGCAACAGCTGCAACGGAAGATCTCCTCCGGACTTGCGCACAAACTGGCCAACTACAGTGAAAACAAGTGTTTCTTTTGCAGTTCTGAGAATGCCTGCTAGAATGAAGACTGGTCTCCTGTATTTATACTAAATCTGGCAAACTGCCTAGGCCGACTTCTCATTTTGGGTTCCTATTTACTTAGTATATAATATTTCATTTAGCCAAATTCTTCTCTTGGAGGCTAATAACCTAATACAAGTTACCTTCTTGAGCTGACTTGTCTTCTAGCCAACTAATTAGGGTTTCTTCTTGCTTCCCGAAATATTCTATTCTCGCCAGGTTTACACGTGGAGGTAAATATCTCCCACAACTACCATAATATCAACAACATGAAATTTGATAATCTGGTCAAAGTTAGCAGAAAGGAAGTAGTAAAATAAATTCTTGAGATTTCAAGGCCAACAAACACTCTATGCAAGCAACAGATACCTCCCAAGACACCTGGCCAATGAGCACAGAAAAATCATCCACCAAAATAGATTATTGGTAATAAGGATGCAGGAGTTGAAACCTGAAGAAGAATACGTTCACTAGAACAACAACACGTAGCACGATTATCCACAGTCAAACCAAGTAGTTTTGAAGAAGCCAACAAATATTAACATTGGATCAAGGCTATGGATGAAGAGTTGGATCAAATAGACAAGAATGATACATGGGAACTAGTTTCAAGACCAAAGAACAATAATGTGATAGGCACAAAGTGGGTATTCAACAACATATTTAACGAAGATGGACAGGTAACCAAAAACAAAAAAAGACTAGTATGCAAAGGATATACTCAGGTTGAAGGAATATGTTTTGAAGAAACCTTTACGTCAGTTTCCAGGATGGAAGAAATCACATTGATATTAGCCTATGAATGTTCCAAAAGAGTCAAGGTGTATCAAATGAATGTTAAATCAGGCTTTCTTAATGGAGAACTAGAAGAATAAGTCTACATCGAAAAACTAAAAGGATTTCTACTTTTAAAGAAGAAAGACTATGTGTGAAATATGAAGAAAGCATTTTATGGACTTAAGCAGGCCCCCAAAGCACGGTATGAAATATTAGACATGTATCTCCAACATCAAGGATTCAGGAAGGGAAATGCAGACAACAACCTCTACATAAAGTTGGATCAAGACAGTATATTGATCATTGAAGTTTATGTAGATGACATTATCTTTGGAAGCGATGATGATAGGATGAGTTGAAAGTTTTCCAAAGACATGCAGAATGAGTTCAAGATGTACTTGCTTGGTGAGTTGAATTTATTTTTTTGATTATAGATATGTCAACATGATAAAGGTATTTTCATCTCTCAGACCAAGTACATCATAGAAATGCTCAAGAAGTTTGGAATGGAAGATTGCAAACTAGTGAGTACTCCTATGAAGACCAGTTGCAAGTTAAGAAAGGATGATGATTCCAAGGATGCAGATCAGAAACTCTATAGATTGATGATTGGAATCTTACTATATGTGACATCATCTAGACCAAATGTGATGCAGGCAGTTGGAAAGGTTGCAATATTTCAAGCAACACCAAAGGAAACATGTGTTATGGCAGTAAAAAGGATATTAAAATATATTAAAAGAGCATAAGAGTTTGGGTTATGGTATCCAAAAGGTAATGATTTATCTTTGGTAGCTTACATAGATGCATATTGGGCAAGTTGTATTGATGATTGAAGAAGTACAAGTGGAGAATATTTCTACTTAGGTGATTGTCTAGTATCATGGTTGAGAAAGAAATAATCATCAGTATATTTTTCCACAACAGAAGCAATGTACATTGCAGCAACAACATGTTTCACCCAAGTTCTATGGATGAATCAAACCTTGCAGGATATAAAAGTGAAGTATGACGAGCCCATTTTAATACTATGTGATAACATCATTTCTATTAGTATCTCTAAGAATCCAGTGATGCATTCCAAGACAAAGCACATTCCAATCAAGTTTCACTTTCTATGGGAACAGGTTACAGAGAATAACATCAAGCTAGAATACATTGGGACAAAAGAGAAGATTACATACATCTTCACCAAACCCATTCTAAGGGATACCTTTGAGTATCTTCGACAAAAACTTGTAGTTTATGTGCCTCAATTATTCACACAACATCTGACACAATAATATAGGGAGAGATATGAAAAAGACTTGAAGAATACAAGTAAACAATATTTTGAATTCTTTTCATATACATAAGAGTTTTACACGAGGAAGAATCATGAAGAAAAATCAGAGGCTTTCAGATAGAGGGAGAGAAAGAACAAAGGAAAATTACCCTTTTCCATTGATGTCAAAGGGGGAGAGAGAACAAAGGCATGGAAATAGATAACAGATACATGAATACAAGAGAAGCAATGGTCTCAGGGGAAGTGATGGTCAGAGGCATTGGTCACATGGGGAGATTTTTTAAATATTGGTCGCCATTGATGTTTACCCTTGAAGAAGTCAGGTAGCCCCAAAGGCATGGTTATGGGACCCAAAGTTGGTTGAGTAGTATGGTCATGAAGGATGGTGTAAATGCAAGTAACTCACTCATGAATGGATATTCCTCATCGTTTCATTTTCGGTGATAGATGGTACGCCACGTAGTTCCTCACGGTTGAGGATTTATGGCCTTGTGAAGTTAGAAGCCCCAAAGAATGGTCAAGAAGCCCCTAGTTGGTTACAAGTCTTTAATCAATGTGTAAAGTAGTTGTAACAAGAAATTATAGAATCCCCTAAGATTTATAAGGAGATAAGCTACTTAGAAAAAGTATAAATACACCTCAAGGAGTCATTCACAAGTACATTCACTCACTCTTTCTATTGAATATATTCTAGTGAACTAGTGATCTATTTGGAAAGTTAGTGACGGAGAAATATGAGGTAGTGACAAGAGAGGAGTGCAAGATTTTCAGGGTTACAAAGTAGAGCAGGAATATCTGAGGAAACCCTAGTTTGATTGGCCTCTACGGGTCAGACTACTAGTGTCCTGCTAGGCACCCCCATGGGTTGCTCAGGGCTCACCATGAAAGGCCCCGTGTGACACGATGTCTCATTATTGTGAAGATAAGACAATTTTGGGGGTTATGCTGATAATAGGTCCCAAAAGTTAGAAGTGAGCTTATAGGTCAAATCTGATGTATGTTAGGTCAGCTACAGAGGTATTGGTATGCTTATGTGTTTGTTGTGATGGTTATACATGGTTATGGTATGATATATTCTTGAGGTATGTTTGGTTTGGCTCATGATTGAGGTACATCTTGGTTACATGGTTGATAGAGGTATATTCTTGTATTTGGTTATGGTATGAATATTATGGTTCATTTTGAGATGTGGATGTATGGTTGAGGTATACACTTGATGTATGGTGGTATATGGATGAGGAATATGTTTGGGTTCTTTGAGGCACTTCATTGATGATATGGTACAAGTCTATGCATGATTTATGTTATGGTATATGGTATTGGTTTTATATGTGATTGATGCTCTAGTACATGTTATATGATGTTATCGTATATACAGTTGGAATATCTTATGGTACATGATTGATGCATGTTATACTCCATTTGTTGGTACATAGTTGATGCATGTTATGGTATAGGTTTTGGTATAGCAGGTTGATGATACAGTGGTAGCTACAAGTTGATGGTACAATGACAGTGACAGGTTGGATATAGTGAATGTTTGACAGTGTCTGGTTGGATATATTGACAGGTTGATAGTGGCAGGTTGGGTACAATGACAGGTTGACAGGTTACAATTTGATGTGACATAGGTAGTGATAGTGACAGTGATAGTGACAGTGGAAGTGATAGTGACAGTGGAAGTGACAGTGACAGTGACAGTGATAGTGACAGTGGAAGTGATAGTGACAGTGGAAGTGACAGTGACAGTGCCAGTGACAATGGCAGTGAATTTGGTAGTGATAGTTGTTCTACATTTATATTTCATATTTCAGGGAGACAGGATGGGGAAATTAAAGGGGGTTGTAGCCTCCTTACAATTGGTGCCAGAGAACACAGGGAGTTGGATATTTCTTCAGGTTGGAGTCTCAGAATCAAGGGGTTGTAACCTCCTTCTGGTTGGAGCCAAGGAATTCAGAGAGTTGTAGATTCCTTCAGGTTGGGAGCCTATAAATAGGGATTTTTAGCCTCCTTCCAGTTGTAGTTGGAGAATTTGGAAGTTGGTGCTTCCAATGAATGTAATATTTGATATATAAGAAAACATTATGTGGTTTTCTCCCATTTGGGTTTCCACGTAAATTATTGTGTATTGTGTACTTGATGTGATGCTTATGTTTATGTGCTCATGATGCATTGATGATATACTGTTGATTGACACATTGATGATATATTTCTGATTAAGTTAAATTTTATATATTGTGGTTAAAAGTGACAAAAGTGACAAGATAGGAGTGCAAGATTTTCAGGGTTACAAAGTAGAGCAGGAATATCTGAGGAAACCCTAGTTTGATTGGCCCCTACGGGTCCGACTACTAGTGTCCTGCTAGGCACCCCCATGGGTTGCTCAGGGCTCGCCATGCAAGGCCCTGTGTGACACGATGTCTCATTATTGTGAAGATAAGACAATTTTGGGGGTTATGATGATAACAGGTCCCAAAAGTTAGAAGTGAGCTTATAGGTCAGATCTATTGTATGTTAGGTTAGATACAGAGGTATTGGTATGCTTATGTGTTTGTTGTGATGGTTATACATGGTTATGGTATGATACATTCTTGAGGTATGTTTGGTTTGGCTCATGATTGAGGTACATCTTGGTTACATGGTTGATAGAGGTATATTCTTGTATTTGGTTATGGTATGATTATTATGGTTCAGTTTGAGATGTGGATGTATGGTTGAGGTATACACTTGATGTATGGTGGTATATGGATGAGGAATATGTTTGGGTTCTTTGAGGCACTTCATTGATGATATGGTACAAGTCTATGCATGATTGATGTTATGGTATATGGTATTGGTTTTATATGTGGTTGATGCTCTAGTACATGTTATATGATGTTATCGTATCTACAGTTGGAATATCTTATGGTACATGATTGATGCATGTTATACTCCATTTGTTGGTACACAGTTGATGCATGTTATGGTATAGGTTTTGTTATAGCAGGTTGATGATATAGTGGTAGCTACAAGTTGATGGTACAATGACAGTGATAGGTTGGATATAGTGAATGTTTGACAGTGCCTGGTTGGATATATTGACAGGTTGACAGTGGCAGGTTGGGTACAATGATAGGTTGACAGGTTACAATTTGATGTGATAGAGGTAGTGATAGTGACAGTGATAGTGACAGTGGAAGTGATAGTGACAATGGAAGTGACAGTGACAGTGTCAGTGACAATGGCAGTGAATTTGGTAGTGATAGTTGTTCTACATTTATAT
>CBVK0100094577.1:0-18293 GCA_900067695.1 Picea abies | reverse complement strand
CTAGGTAAATCTATGTATTATGTTTCACTCATAGATGATTTCTCAAGGAACTCATGGATTTATTTTGTTAGGAAGAAAACTAAGTTATTTAATAAATTTAAAGAGTTTAAGGCTTTGTTAGAAAATCAGACAAAGAAGAAAATAAAGTTACAAGGGACGGATAATGGTGGAGAATTATGCATAAATGAATTTGAATAATTATGTAAGAAGTGTGGTGTAGCAAGGTAGAAGACTACTCCATACACACATCAGCAGAATGGAGTGGAAGAAAGGATGAATATGACGTTGATGGAAAAATCAAAGAGCGTGCTTAGTGGTGTTGGGTTAGGACAAAAATTTTGGGCAGAGGTAGTGGGTATTGCATGTTACTTGGTCAATCGATCACTCTCACCAGTGTTGGATGACATAACTCCACACCATGCATGGACTGATAGTATAAAAGGATATAAACTTTGGAACCTGAAAACTAAGAAGGATGAGTCAGGATGTTGTTTTTAGAGAGGTTGAAGATGTTACGAAACGAGAATTCCTACCAAGGGAAGAATAACTTGAGAAAATAGAGTTTGGGCTTGATGATCCAAAATATGACTCAACAAAAGAAGATGAAGTAGAAGAAGAAGAACCCCATACCCCTATATTGAGGAGATAAGTGAGGGAAAGAAGGAAACGAGAGAGGTATATTCCACCTAATTTTCGTGATAATTTTTCTCTATCTATTATTGATAATGATCTAAAAATTGCTAGGGAAGCAGTGAATTCAAAGGATAGTAAACTCTGGAAGAAGGCCATGGTTGAAGAGATGGATGCCTTGGATAATAATGAGGCATGGGATCTAGTTGAGTTTCTAGCTGGAATAAAATTTGATAGTAGAAAATGGTTGTTTAATAAGAAGTTTAATGCAGAAGGAAAAGTGGAGAAATGAAAAGCTCGGTTAGTAGCAAAATCACCTAGGATGTGGTTACAACTTTGGTGAAATTTTTTCTCCTTTTTCGAAGTTATCTTCTATTAGATTTATTTTATCCCTTGCTATTGCTTTTGATTTTGTAGAATAAATGGAAGTGAAGACAACATTCCTACATGGGGATCCTGAAGAATAAATCTACATGAAGCAACTAGAAGGATTTGTAGTGAAGGGAAAGAAAGAGCTAGTTTGTAAGCTATAAAAGTCATCATATGGTCTAAATCAATCACCTAGGATGTCGTACCAAATATTTGGCACATACATACTTGAACTGGTATTTGTGAGAAGCAGGGTTGATCACTATGTATATTCCAAGCGGGTTGGTAATCACTTCATTTATGTAGTGTTGTATGTTGATGACATGTTGTGTATATTCCAAGCGGGTTGGTAATCACTTCATTTATGTAGTGTTGTATGTCGATGACATGTTGCTGGTATGAAATAGCATGGATGTTATCAAGGAGGTGAAATCATAGCTATCCTCAAAATTTGACATGAAGGATATCGGTGTTGCTAACTTCATTATGAGAATGGATATTAAAAGAGATTGTGCAAATAGGAAACTCGGGTTGAATCATAGAAAATATGTTGAGACAATATTGCAGAGATTTAATATGTAGGAAAGTAACCCGATCAAGGTCCCTATTCTTGTAGGTGAAAAATTATATGCAGATCGGTGTCCCAAGACACAAGAAGAGGAAGAGGATGTGTCCTATGTTCCGTATGCTAGTGTGGTTGGCAGTTTGATGTATGCAATGGTTTTTACTAGACCAGACATTACACATGCAATGGGAGTTTTGAGCAGGTATATGTAAAAACTAGAGAAGGAGCATTGGACAATAGTAAGAGGGTTTTCAAGTATTTGTGTAGAACTTTTAGTTATGGGTTGTGATACCAAGGAAGACCAGTATTGGACAAAGTATTGGACATACATGAGTTTTTTGATGTGGACTGGGATGGATATATAGATCACAAAAGATATACAATTGGGTATGTGAATAACCTATTTGGGGGAGCAATCAATTGGATGAGAAAAAGACAGAATGTAGTGACACTCTCAACTACATAATATAAATACATTGAAGCCACTCATGCAAGAAAGGAAGCAATATGGTTATAGATATTGTGTTCAGTTATTGGGTTGGTACAACAAGCAGTAAGATTAGATTGTGACATTCATACTGCAATCTTCCTAGCAAAGAACCCAACTTATCATTAAAGAAAAATCATTTTGATGTTTATTATCACTTTGTGAGAGACATGGTTGAAGACAATAAGATGTTCCTAGAGAAGGTTAACACTTTGAAGAATGTTGCAGATTCATTGACAAATGTTGTGAGCACCGAGAAGTTCTCCTGGTGCAGAGAAACAATGAGCATTGTTGCCCTGGATTGTTGACTATGTAATCTTATGACCCCCTGTATGAAAAGAAAAAAACAAGTGGGAGAATGTTAGGTATGTGTTATACTCTTTACATGTGTGTGGGGGGTGCGTCATATTTGATGATCCTCCCCCGGTAGTTTTCGAGAAGCTTTCGCTATTTTAGTGGTTTTCTAAATTAATCATGGATTAAGGGATTAGGGTTTTGGTAGTTACAGAATACCTAAAATGTTGTATATATTATATTGTGAATGGTGAAATTAATACAATGAATATTTGGGAGGCCTGGCACCAAGGAAGATTGGTTTTCTCCTGGTTAAGGGTTTCCAGCGTAAATCTTTGTATACTATGTGTATGAGCCATTGATTAATTTATGTTTTGCTTAAGAATATGTATGCATAGTTTTACTTCGCATTTTTAAAACTTGCAATATCCAAACCTACCAATATATGTGCTAGTCCAAAATACCTTGATTCATGGAAAGACAAATCAGTTTCATAGAATATGTTGAGGCCATTGCCTATTTCCTAAAATCTTCTTCTGAGAGGGAGCCCCAGAAGTATAACCCAAGATAAGAGGATATCTAATAGAGCATATCAAGAATTGAAATATGTATGCCATGTTTTTAGAGAAAGTGGTTGTGAATCACACTTCCATTGTTTGTGGAGAATATTTGCAGTCTCTCCTACACTTTTGAAAACCCAAACCATCCACCCTTTTACCAAGGTCATTGTTCATGGGGTGCAACCGAAAACAGACTCAAATTTGGATTTAGTCCATACCTTTAACAATTTACTATTCATCCTCCTTCCTGGAAATCGAACTACAAGATCCAAATCCCCCATCTACATAATTTCATTAAGCTTGGTCTTTTCTCCCAAATGCAAGTTGACAAGATCCTTCAATTTTTTTAACACATTTACGTGTTTTATGTTTTATCATTCCCTCTAGGTTCTATGACCCTAAGCACTATGAATCGTGGTTTGAGGAACCACTCAAGTGTTTAAGTTCCAGGAATTCTCCAAGAAACCTTGGCTTTATTAAATATTTGTTTCTTCCAACTCTGTTATAGAAATGGATTTCAAAATATTTGTGCGTATCGAATAGAGGAAAATAAACACCATTGTCATCGTGAGACTGAATTAACCCCATATCCTCTTCTATCCTTTGGATTATCATCCAAGGATCTACTAAATTTGATCTAGCATGCTTTGCAAATGTTGTACCTACCTTGCATTGAAGAGCCTTGGGAGTCACATCATCTAGTTATGTCACCCCTTCCCTTGACCTAACATAACCTTCGTACATCGGTCAGAAATATCTTGTTTCATTTCACCTACGATTTCCACCATCTCCTCCTCCAACAAGTGTGACCCCATGAGATAGTTCCTCTGATCTTCTAACATGTCTCTAGGTGTGCAAAATGATGGACTAGTCCATATTTATTGGCCCTCCAACTAGTCATTTGAATAATACAATAAATCTTCCTCCATGATCGGCATAGGTTCCATGTTTAGCGTCCTTCTATCTCCCTCGACATCGTTTCTCTTCACCCAGCACAAACCTTAAGTCTTGTGTTAATCCAAAGGAGGAATTGCATAGTCAAGAATGGGAGTCTTATAAGTGTTCCTTTGAATAGCATTTTCAAATTCAACAAATGTATTTTTGTGACCTCTTCTAATCATGGAAAAATTCCATCCTCCTAATGCTAGCATGGGACTCATCCAAAAAAATTGACTTAATGGCTAGAAGAAGATGAGAAGAAGATGAGAGAAAATCTTACACCTTGTGAGAATCCTAAATAACCTTTATAGAGACTAGAGGCTAATTGCAATCATGTCAACAAAATTTAGAAGCTACTAGCTTGCTTCGAAGGCATCTCTATGAACACCACTATAACCCTCAAGTTGAATCAATGATGATGTCTTCATTGCTCTTGGTATCACATGAAGATGTTGAGAGACTTCCTCGTGATTTATTTATCCTTTGTTAAAGCTATTGGATGTAACCAATCATCAGAATGAGAAAAAAAAAATGAAACCATAAATAATTGAGATAAGGTTTGCAGATGGCAACAAACCTCGTAGAATGTTATTGTAAATCCCTTATACTTATAAATGTTATAAAACCAAGTTTTATTATGTTAATAAACATATAATTAGAATATTAAAAATTAAATTAAATTGTCATCCTATAATATATATGAGTACAATAACCTTGTTATGTAAATATTTTTAATGTACAAGCATGTCATAGAAATATCTCCATCTTTCATACTTTTTGATAGTTTTCACTATCATGCATTCCTAGATTTTTCATTTTAGCTATCTTTTTAAGGTGTGTCCATAATTTGAGAGGGAAAAAAATCTATACGAGAAAACACAATCTAATAGTTTGATAATGTAGTCTCTTTAAATATGTATGATATACAAAGGTTTATATACATTTAAGTGCATAAAAAGACATTCTTAGGAGACTTTAAATATGTATGATATGCAAGGTTTATTCACATTTAAGTGTATAAAAAAACATCCTAATGGTTTGATATTGTAGTCTCTTTAAATATGTATGATATACAAAGGTTTATATACATTTAAGTGCATAAAAAGATGGCAATCCTAGAAGACTTTAAATATGTATAATATGCAAGGTTTATTTACATTTAAGTGTATAAAAAAACATCCACGTGAAATCATTTGATAATTTAGTTTTCTATATATGTGTGATATATAAAATGAAGGTTAACTATTTTAAGAATTTAAATTTTTCCAATTTGTTATTAGAGAATTTGATTATATAATTTTTATCAAAATTGTAATTTATGAAATACTGAAATTATTATTTTTAATATAAAATGTGTCACAACCCTACATGATGCCTACTCAATTTGTGATCATGCATCTCTTGAGGGTGTGCGACAACATGATGATTCTTACTTGGCTACTTGGAAACACCAAGAGTACTTTGTCTCGACTATGTCTCTTCACCTAGAGAATACCCATACTCCATTCTAGGCTATGGGAGAGTCACACTCTAACTCTATGCAACTCACTTGTATACTTAGACAATCTCGTTAACATATTAACACTTAGTCATTTAAGCATGCATCCATGAACATGTGAAACCAAGGGAACACTTGCAAAACAAACAAGAGGCACACACAGAAATAATGCAGGTGGCACAAGATGATCCTAACACCCGGCTAAGGCTTATTATTGAGAAACAATTACAATATGAGCACTACTGGCTCAATTAACAACTTGGGAAGAGTCGCACGACTCACCTCACCTCACCGAGACTCTTATAGATAGATTTTTCCCATCAATATTCTCTATCACGACCACTTATGTAACTCATGTGATGCACCCCAAACATGTGCCCTTCTGCAAACTCACTATCTCTTCTATGTCACAAACTTCACCAAGCTAACACAAACATTGGTTTTTCCTCATAGCATGCCTCTTGCAAACCTGCATTCAGACTTCCCCAAACTCTCTTTGTGCATCCCACTCTTGGATACTTGTCTTCCATTTATTCACAACTCTATATTTTGTTTTGACTTACCTTAGAACCTTGCCTCATTTGCTTGAATTTCTCTCTATACCTTCTTTTTCATTCTGCATTCCTTGGCTATGTGCCCTTGTTTTCTTATATGGACTCCAAACATCACCTTCACATACCATTGTATCTTTTGGGTGTGTTGTGCCCCTTCATGGACCAACATGTCAAAATGAACTGACATGTCCCTTCGTGAACCAACATGCCCATGAACCCATGTGCTTATCAACCCTTTACGCCCCTTGGGACTGAAACACCCCAACCTCTTTGGTGCACCCTTGCCTTGTTTGTTTCCTTGAACAAACTGACAAGACTATATGAGGGTGTGTCACTGGGTTCATCCAACCACTCCAATGCACCCATGTTGCCAAGGGAAAGCGGGTCCACTCCTTGGGCGTGTGCCCAAGTTGCCCCATCCTTGCCCAAACACAACCCAAGTCTTCATCAACCGTCGCAAGGAAAGTGAGGTGTGTGCCCCCTTGGTGCCACACATCGTCATTATGTGCCCAAGGTGATTCTACCCACACCCACGTGTATTTGTTCACCCAACTGATTGTATGCCTCTTGTGTTCTCTTTCCTGACTCGTCTCCAAGTCTGTCCAGGGAGCCCACACGCTCAATGGGTGTCACGGGAGACCTTACATCCTCCCCTACTCCAATTTGTTTCCATCCTTGACAACATCCATCAATCTCCATGGTGCTTCTGCCCCATCTCCAGATCTCATTACCACTCAATAAATGATGTCTCTCACTGATGTCGTCAAGGAAAATTCCCCTTGACTCAATAAATGATGTCTCTCACTGATGTCGTCAAGGAAAATTCCCCTTAAGAAATTACATGAGTCTATGAAGTGTTGCATCTCCCTAACTTATGACTTCTTCCATACTTTGACATGTCTTCTCATGCTCACGTGCATTGGATCCCCTTGTGACTTCAGCTAATTGGGTAGTTATTCCAATCATCGCACCTCTTCCTCAAGAACTCACATATTCATAATTAAACACCCTTTTTTGTCTGCAAACTTGTCACATTTGCAACTCCTCGTTTCCTCCAATATGTTAAGTGGCCAATCTTGCGCTCCCAACAAACTTCACCGAGGCATCTCCTCAAGGCACCCCAAAGGCCTCACTATCCCCCATCGAGATAGTGAGCTAATGTGTTATTGTCTAATTTGAAGGTCAAGGAGGATGGTTGGTTGGTCCATCTCCCTCATCTCCAATTTGTCCCAATGTGATCAACAGAGATTCATCGTACTTCTGCATTATATACATAAGCAGCAGTACACTTGAACTGATTATTCCTTCACACTCCTCCATGAGTCATTCTAGCTCAGGGTCATACAACCACTCACCATGTCCAAGATCACTACAGGAGGAATCATCCTCTTCCTTGGGTCTCCTCCTCTAAGGTTTTTTCATCTCCCTCACATCCTCCTAGCCCATGGATGGTCGTTTCTACTACTCAAAAAACTACGCCAACATCTTCATCCATGTGAATTTCTCCAATGTCTATAGTGATTCATAATGCTTTAAACAAAAATATGCCAAGCCATCCACTACCTTAGCCAGATCTCCAACTAGGTCTTCAACATCAGCAAGTCTTTGTTCCATTGACATAAGTCTCTTTACGTTCTATGTGTTAGGATATCCAACCATCACCCCACATTGTCCAAGCTCTCCCCCACAACGTTGTCTACTCTAGTTGTCCACAACAACCATCCGCAAGGAGGACATCTGCATAGCCCCCTTCCTTCCTCCTTATGGTCAAAATCAAACATGGAGTCTATCTTGAGAAAATGGCCAAACCATTCATGTGAGGAAAACATGGAGTCTATCTTGAGAAAATGGCCAAACCATTCATGTGAGGAATAGGAGTTTCCTTTTCCTTCCTCATTAACTCTTGTCCCAACACAACTTCGAAATCGTCCATAGGAAGAATGGTGAAACTCGTCCTTCTGCACCAGTCACCAAGCTTCAACAAGACATCCTTAGCTACACTAACAACCCTCTGCAAACCTATGTTGATTGTCTTTAAGGTTGTCTACAATGGTTTAGGTTGCAGCCCAATCCTTTGCACCATATCCTCCCTTAAGAAGTTATGAGTTACCCCACTTGTCCACCATGGTTGTCACTAACTTCATGTTGAGTTCAGTTTGCACATAGCAAATTCTTATATCATATTTCTCTTTGCTCTCAATGGATTCACTTTCTATGACAGTGTTCAAGACTTGCAAGACCCCAACAGATGGGTTGTCTTCCTTCTGCAAAGCATTCAACTTCTGTTTTAAGGGAGAATTCTTTGTACAATGTTCATTGGCACAAATCCAACATGAAATTGGCTTCTTCTCTTTCATCGCATCCATTTGCTTGACATTATCCTCACTTCCCTTAGACGTCTTCGTCTTTCCTTTGTCCTTCCTCTTCTCCTTCCCTTTTTGTTTCTTCTCACCTTGGGCATCCTCATTGCTCCTAGGATCTTTCTTGGTTTCACCCTTGAAGTCCAACATTTTTTTCGTTGTGTTGATGGCTATCGCAAGAGTCTGCACATTCTGGCATCGCAACTCACTTTGCACCCATGGCTGCAAAGCATTCATGAAGTGGAAAATTATGTCTTTTCTTGACATGTATTTGATCTCCAACATGAGCCTTATGAACTCCTTGATGTATGCTTGGATCTTACCAGCGTTCTTAAGAGCCAACAACTTATTTCTTACGATCCATGCTTGGTTTCCTAGACCAAATTGTTCCTTCAAGGCCACCTTCATCTCCGCCTAGTTTTCGATCTTCTCAATGGTTCTCCCAGCTACCAATTCCTCCACCTGGTTCCTTTTCCAAAGATTAGCAATCCATGTCAAGAACATCACTGCAGTGTTCACCTTAGCTTCATTTGAACTTCCATTCAACTACTCCAAGTATTGCTTAATATCCTAACGAAGAATGCCAAGAAACTTAGTGTTGTGAGTAACGTCGTATGGCTCAAGTTCCTTTATATTGATTCTCATCGACATGAAAACGGAGCTTTGTCCATTGGCCAAAGCTCATTTCAACAATGTGATGGTGCCATCTTGGTCCTTCAACTTCTGTGTGATTGAGGCAAGTGCATCCTCTACTGCCTTGAGTCTATGTTGAACATCATTGGTTAAGATGTCGGTGATCAAGTTCATGGTCGTCTGATACTCCTATACATCTTCATCAAACCCATGCTCACCTTGCCTATCTCAGTCTCAATATGTTTAACCTTCTCACCATGTTGATACATTGTGTTCATCATCTGTTCAACAGTCCTTTCCAATATAACGAGTCAACCCTTCATTTTGTCTGTCTTGGGATCCTTCTCAGTGTCACTGCCATCTGCGTGCGACCCATACATGGATGGAATTCCAAGTATCTTCACTATACTTGCAAAAGGTTCATCTTAGGCACCCAAGAAATCACCTCAAGACTTCTCCAAAATTGATCAAATATGTGATGAGTTCTACGACAAACTCTACAATCAATCATGCGATCAGGTCTGCGACAAGTCTTACGTTCGTTCTCCTTTCCCAAGTTCTCGATTCACCCCAAGAAATTTGCGCTTGGTATACTCAAGGTGTGCACACAAGTTTTTTTACAAGTCATAGCTATGTCTGCAACTTGACACTTCACTTCCATCGCAAACCAAACCAACCAAGTCTACACCTAGATTGTCTCTACGATAGGTCAGTCCACCTTACCGAACCTTCACCAAGCATGCGCCTAAACTGTCTTCTCAATAAGTGCCCTCAACGCCATTGTTCTAACTACAGTAGTGGTGAAGAGCCAAATCTACTCTAGTACCACCTATCACGACCCCACAACATACCTACCCAGATCTTGTGATCGTGCACCTCCTAAGGGCATTTGACATCGCGGCGGTTCTTACTTGGCTGCTTGGCAACACCAAGAGTCTTTCATTCAAACTACACCTCTTCACCTAGAGCATACGCATACTTTATTCTAGACTACGGGAGAGGCACACTCTAACTTTGTGCAACTCACTTGTATACTTAGACAATCTTGTTAACAACTTAACACTTAGTCATTTAAGCATACATCCATGAACATGAGAAACCAAAAGAACACTAACGAAACAAACAAGAGACACACACAAAAATAGTGTGAGCACCACAAGATGTGCCTAACAACAAGCTAAGTCTTATTATTGTGAAACAATTACAATATGAGCACTATTGGCTCAATTTACAACTTTTATTGTGAAACAATTACAATATGAGCACTATTGGCTCAATTTACAACTTGGATAGAGTCGCACGACTCGCCTCACCTCACCAAGACTCTCATATACATATTCGTTCCACCAAGACTCCACTTTCACAACTCCTATGGTGCACCCTAGAAGACATGCACCCTTACGCAGAATCATTGTCTCTTCTCTGTCACAAATTTCACCAAGCTAACATAGACTTTGGTTCTACCTCATAGTATGCCTCACACAGACCTGCGTTCAGACTTCCCCAAACTCTCCTTGTATGTCCCACTCTCGGCTACTTATCTTCCATGTCTTCACAACTTTGTGTTTTGTTTTGCCTTGCCTCAAAACCTTGTCTCAGTCGCTTAACTTTCTCTCTATGCCTTCTTGCTCATCATGTCTTCCTTGGTTATGTGCCCTTGTGTTCTTATATGGACTCCAAACGTCACCTTCATGAACCGTCACATCCTTTGGGTGTGTCGTGCCCCTTCGCAAACCAACGCGCCCAAACGAATCGATGTTCCCATGAACCTGTGCTTTTGTCAACCCTTCACGTCCCTTGGGACCAGCACGCCCCACCTGTGCTTTTGTCAACCCTTCACGTCCCTTGGGACCAGCACGCCCCAACCTCTTTGGTGCACCCTTGCATGTGTGTTTCCTTGAACCGACCGATGAGACTCTTCGTGAGTGTGCCAATGGGGTCATTCAATCTCTCCAACATGCCCATGTTGCCAAGGGCAGGTGGGTCCACTCCTCGAGCGCGTGCCCAAGTCATGGCATCCTTTCCCAAACACAACCCAAGTCTTCATCAACCAACGCAAGGCATGTGAGCTATGTGCCCCCTTGGTGTCACATGTCACCATTGTATGTCCAAGGTGCGTCTGCCCACGCCCACATGTCTTCGTTCACCCAACCAATCACATGCCCCATGTATTCTCTTGCCCGACTCGTCTAAGTCTACCCAAGGAACATGCATGCTCGATGGGTGTCACAACAAAACGTACAAAATAGATTTAATTGCTTAGAATATCTATATAACATAACTAAATTGTACAATATTAGCATAACTAAATTGTACAATATTAACATTTGATGTTTGTAATTTAATTAAATTTAAAATAATTTTCACCGTATTTCAAGTTAAAAATATTGATTTCCTCTAGTATTATTTTAAAATACAAAATAAAAATTCTTAAGGTATTAAGATAATGAAATAAATAATTTGTATTCTTCTCATAAAGTGAAGCCGTGGTAAACTAGGTCATTTAAATTTTGCATTGGATTTTCTTTAAACCTTGAATTGCCTTAGTAATCATCTCATGTGTGTTGGTACATGAAACTTTTCAATATACGCATAAAACCACACTAATAGGGAGAGAGTTCGAGACAGATGAGAATAAAACTCCAAACAAAACGTTATTTCATATTTTCACGTTGAAAGAAAGATCTGTGGGGACGGATGAGGATAAAGCTCCAAATAAAACGTTATTTTTAGATGCGACAGTACATTAGATCGTTCGAAGGATTTATATTTGAAGTGACAGACTGAGGATAGCCCTTGAAAGGCACAGCTAGTAGGAGCTTTCCTTCCACCCTCCGATCTCCTCCAATGCTTCTTCTCGTTTCTGCAATCGCCAATAACCAGTGAAACCTTACACAAATTTCCAAACAACCATGACAAAATCTGATACAATTCAAAGAAAGGCTTCCCTATATGACGAGGATTCTGTGTTTACCTTTGGAGTGAATTTGAGGCCCACTTTTATCTCCCCACAGTAGCTCTTGTCTGGGAGGACAACATTGTAGGAAGTCGGGGGTAGGGCTCCTTCCCTGAATACGCCCTCCAATGGAATGCTATGCACCACAATAAAAAATAAGAAATAAAAAACAAGCAAAAAACGTTGTTAAACGATTCCACCACAACAACAAAAATAAGAAATGGTTGAGATCATAACGCACGTTGCTTCTCCAATGAAGTCATCCTTGTTTAACTTATCACTGTCCATTATTTTTAAGGTGAGATTAGTAAACCCCTCCGTGACAGTGAAAACAAACGGCTCATTCCACTCTGGATTGCTACCTTGACCTGCAATGTCAGACATCCTAATATTAGTAGATTAAGGTCCGCTGCCAGTCTCCTTCATGGCCGCACAACATCTGGTTCACCAGCACCTGATCAAATCCCTAATCAGTGTAAGGCCCAGAGGTATTAAAACCCACTTGGCCCACAATCACATTCTGGGACTGTGCCTAGACTGTTTAGGGATTTGATCAAGGGCCAGTTGTATTGATAGCAGAGAGGTTTTTGTTACAGCTCAAGTTCATAGTAAAAATATAAGAATATGCTGACTCACTGGATGCAACGCTGCTTTTCTGTTCCTGAGTTCGGCATCGGATGATGACGTAGGGATCCATGTTACCTGCACCCATTGATATATTAGTCACAGATCCAAATGAATGTGCACCACCGCTGAACTCAATTGTTTAGCATATTTGAAATCCAGGATTGAACAGATCGCCTACAGCCTTTAAAAATACACGATATTGAAAGATATGGAGCCGAGAGATCAGGAGGGATGAGAATATATTACAAAGAAAATCGGAATTATTCAGCCCCTCGGCGTTGACGAGCAGCACTTCCAGAGTTCCCATCCGCATTTTGATCCTCCTCCTGTTTCTGCTACTTCTCCTGCTTAGAAACCCCACGTTCTGATCTGCAAGTCGTATGTGAATGAAAACCTAATATGTAACTGCTACATGATTATAGCCCACGCCACCTATTCTTAGGTTAGGCTTCATCTTAGAGAGCAAACTAATGGTTTTGAATAAATGGACTTTTCACTTCGTAACTGTCTTTCCAGATCATGGGTGCATGTTTTACGATGTTGGGCACCCAAAGAAAGTGAGGGCTCCTACTTTTTTTCCTGGAATCGTATGACTTGCCATCGTGTTAATGGATTAATTCAATGTAATGTGATTTGATATGATTTGATTTAATATAGTAACCCTTCCCTGTGTTGCGCCTCCTCTGTCCTTGGGACTCGGGAGTTAGTGAGTGTAGATCTCGGTCCTTGTGCATTTCATTTCCTTTCTTCACATTTCCTTTCTTCATGAAGCGCGACAGTCGAGATCCACACGTCTCGCCAGGTTTGGTGAATCGACCGAGGCGCGTGGAAGGGATTGCGGTTTGATATATAGTAGATGCTTCGAAGGGTTATGAACTGCAAAGTAATACACTACATACGACCGGTAGGTTATGGATCTTCGAGAAAGGAATGTGGTGTGCATTGTTGATGTGAACAAAATTTCCATATCATACTAGCACAGCCGCTTGACTCGCAGTTGGTTAACGCCGACAGGTATGGGAGATTCAATAAAAAAGGAGGCTGTATCTTACACTTCAAGCCTCTCCAAATCGATTAAAAGAGCATAAGAGGTGGTGAGAAGCTCTCCATCCATAAGCCACTTGGAGGATTAATGGCAAATAAAGGTATTTTGATAAATGAAAGATAGTTAAGTATAAATTGGGGGAATTTTTATTTCACATCTCCCATGATCACAAGTTTGCCAAATATTATAAGCTTCATATTTATGGAAGCTATGGGAAAGTGGCATGAAGGTTTAAGGGTGACAGGATAAGCATTAACCTCAAGTTGCCTCTTCATACTCTCCTCTCATTTCTTCATGTGAGGTAGAGGATTAATGATTAAGGGCAATACAATGGAGCTTTGTTATGATGGTGGGATTTTAATGTAGAGGAATTCCAGTTTCTATTTGTATATTTGAAGTTTTAACTTTGTTAGTTTTAGATTTATTTTTTTGTTTGCTTTAAGTTTCTTTTCACAAATGACTATGTGACCTATATTCATCTTGTAGTTTCCTGAGGGTTGGGGTTTGATGAGAGGTTTCCAGTTCTATTTCTTTTGGATGCCCCTAACTTGGAAATTTCTTGGAAACTTTGATAATCTTGAAGTTGGGGTTTCCCTTGGTGTCCACACAATATAAGGGCCAAGGTACGCAAGTTTGTGTCTCCCCTGTGAATTATTTGATTTGCATCGGTTTCAAAGGAGGAGTGTTATGCAGATTGAGGACCTTCAAGTAGCATCTTCTCATTTCAATGATAGATTATTATCTTATATGGATGCCCAAAAGGCCAAAAACATTGAATTATTAGTTGTTGTTGCACATCAAAGTCAACAAATAGAGAAAATGGAAGCAAATTTCAGCATGTTATACCAATTGGTCTCAGGGCTTGCCAAGATCTCTCACTCTCTAGCTTATTTTCCAAAGATTTCCATTGGGTCAATCAAAGCAGTAGTCAAGAATGAGGAAACAGATCAACAAATGCATGAAGAAATGGCAAATGAGAATGCAAAATAATTCTTCATGTAGACATCAAGAAACAATCCATTAGCAAGCATGTTTTCTTTTAAGCTCAAGTTCATATATGTTTTGCAAGATTGTTTTAGTTCTAGCTCAATTCATTAGGTTATATACCAGTAGACTTTTTACTTATGTTTCCAAAACCGTAAGAATTGCTCAATTAATTAGCAATCATTTTGGAATTATGGGTTTGTTTGAAACTATGCTATTAGAAACTATCTTTTTGTTTTGTATTAATTTGTTGCATGGTGTAGCCGCCATTTCCTTTTAATATAAATGATAGCCATTTTAGTTAAATAAGAATAATAAAGTGTGTTTAATATTTTACTAATAAACAAACATATATACATAATGACATGAACCAAAAATAAAATAACATCATTGTAGATCTATCTTAATTTTAGATGTATTAAGTGTCAAGACAGATCAAATAATTGAAAATGCAAACATTTTCTCAATTTTTTGTCGTTTTTTTGCATTCTAAAAATAGTTTGCACTTCCAAAGATTTGATCCCTCTCGGTACGTGATAGATCCATTGTTAAGTTAATCTAGACTAGTTATAGTGACATTGCATGTAGAATCATATAGATAATAACTACAAAGTGATTTTAGATTTGAGTAGATTAAGGGAAAGACTACATTGAGAACTGAAATTCACTCATTTCAAAGAGGGAGTGAGTTAAGAAATGAACATGGTTTGCTTTAAGGTAAGGAATGAATTGAGAAATGATTTTGGGTTTCTTCATGAAGGATAGCGCTAAGATTCGAGTATGCATTACTTCAAGGAAGGGGTGCACTAAGAATTGAATTTGGGTCACTTTAGGAAAGAATACGTTGAGAATCAAACCTTGATTACTTTAGGAGGAAATGTGTCATTTTGGTTTTGAATATTGAACAAGAGTTCACTGGAGCCTTAAAGCCCAGCTTGCAATCAATGTAAATCTAGGCTATGGTAATGAAATATATCATTGGTCAAATTCCTCTTATGTCTAAGAGATGATGTGGTTTAAGAAAAATATTTGGTCAAATATATTCATAAGAAGAATAAAAAATTATATTTTGAAAATGTCAAAACACTACAAAAGTATAAATTAGCCCTCAACTATCCATACTATTTCTAGGGAGTTTTGCAACATAGCTACCTATTACAGTCCATGTATAGGCATGACACTTCCTATTACAAAATATTACAAATAAAAAGAGGATTGTAGCCTCAAAACTTGAATATTAGTGTAAAAAAAAAATTAAATTCATAAAGTCCATGTGTGCCAAGTATTAAGTCATATGACCACACTTAGCAAGTGAACATCACCGAGAAAAACCATTGATGTGGATAAGACTAGGTGGAATTGTATTAAGGCATAGGAGGAGGAACCTCATTTTTATATTGTTCTGTTGGAAGCATACAGTGTTGTCCCAACACAACCTATTTAGAGAGTTCATTGGTTATTTCATCGAATTGTCCTTTTCACATGATAGAAAGTGGCATCTTCTAACTAGGCTACAATTGCACTTACCTAATCAAGAAAAGACCTTAAAGTGATATTTTGTATTCTAAAGGATCGATTGAACCATTCAATCACAAGCTTGGAGTCCCCAAATACTTGCAACTTGTTTATGTTGTTTCCCAGTGAAAACTTCAATAGATTGAGTGAGCAAGAAACTTTACTCAATTATTTGTTTCCATACATAAACATAATTTGAAAGTGGTGTAGAATCTATCATTGAGATACAACACTCCTCCTACTCTAGAAGGACTCGGACTCCTATGGCTAGCTCCATCAAATAAGCCCCAACTTATAGTTTAGTCAATTCTAGGAGTATCTAGTTTCTTTTACTTTTTTTTATTTGGAGGAAAGTATATGTCTTCATAAATGTACTCAATTTTGTAAAACAAATCCACTAGAGTACAGGTTTCTCCTAAAATAATCTCATTTTTTAGTGATCCATATTACCAATAGACAATGCAAGGAAGATCTTTATGATCCACCAATCTTGTGTTACCCACCCAACTTTCCAAACCATCCACCAAGGAAGGGACTTCCAAATTACCTACACCCTTGACAATGAGCAAACTTCCTTCCATAACTCTTTAATGAATGGATAATCCATTATCAAGTGTTTGATATTCTCTTCATCATCTATACATAATATACAAATATTTATCCCTTGTTATGATCTCATTTGAATAACCCCTCATGTAGGCACTTATTCTTTAGAGCTAGCCACATTAGAAGTCTAGATTTGAATAGTGTCTTGATTTTCCACAAGGACTTCCACCACCATTGTGTTTCTAGTGCTTCATTTAGAAACATGTCTTTATAGCCTAAGCTTACAATGAATTCTCCAAGAGGACTCCATGAACAAACTAGTTCATCATTTTCTTCTTTCAGAAAAATGTAACTCAACCTCAAGCTATAATATAGACATTCCATTGTCCACCATCATGTCCATCCAATTCAATCATCTCAACTTCCTTCGATCAATTTTTCCATAAGTTTCCCCCATCATGAATTGTAGCATTAATTAAGTGTACAATTCATTGTAGATTCATCTTATCAATTAGGACTCGTTTAGTTTAAAACTGCCATCACTTTCAACCTAGGGATCAAGGCCAACACTGACACTATTTCCATTTCCTATATTCTAGGCTACCTAATTTCCCAACAAGGAGGAGTCTACTACTAAATCTTTCCACATTATGGAGGAGTTTGTAAAAGAATTTTGTCTCTATCTAGTCCATTCATTACTGTTGAGAGGCTTAATGTATTTAGGAATGATAACATTCTACCACAGACCAAGCATCTTGAATAATCTCCATAGACTTGTATCTACTAGGTTTTTCCCCAAAAATGGATGTTTTTAAGACCTCGAACACCCATTGCCTTGGGTTTTTCTAATATCTAACATTTTACTAGTGGGATCCTCTATTTTTTATTTTTCCTTTTGAATCATTTCCTTCAAAAATTTCTAGTGTACCCATTAGGATGTATGTCATTGAGTGCTAATATACTATGGTGGCTTCTATACTTGATTTTAATATTGTTTATCTTCCTCCTTTGGATAGCTAATGATTGCACCACCATGATACCATTTTCTAATCCACTTCTTCATACAACCAATACTAGTCCTTGGATCCATAATTATAGGGTTTTAATAAAAAGTCTAAGGACTTTAAACCTTTTTTAAATTCACAACACTTGGAAAGGAAGAATCTAATTATTTCCTCTCATTTGATTGTCATTTGACCCAAATAATGTTATGGATGATTGTGTTATATTGACTTCCATTCCAATTGCTAAAATAAAGATATATAGAGATTCCTTTTGAGGAACATGCCTCCTTCATAAATCGTGCTCCAAAGAGGAGGACATAGTCTACAAGTATAATGTGAGAGATGGACAAACCTCTTCCAATTTGTATTACTTTCAGTTTTCCATTTCTTTCATAAATTCCAATGATCATGCTTAAGCCTTTAACAACTGGAAGAAACAATAGGAAAGATAATGGGCAACCTTGTTTGAGCCTTGTGTAAGGCTTTAAAATGTTTGAAGCGAAGCCATCTATCGAGACTAGAAACAAGGAAGACTTTAAGCATCCTTCTACCTAGTTAATGAAAGGTAGGTTGAAAACTATACGTACAAGGATGAGTCCCAGAAAAACCCAAACAAGACTAAGTGTCAAGACAAATAAAATAATTGAAAATGCAAACATTTTCTCATTTTTTGTCGCTTTTTTGCATTCTAAAAATAGTTTGCACTTCCAAAGATTTGATCCCTCTC
>CBVK0100094573.1:0-10584 GCA_900067695.1 Picea abies | reverse complement strand
AGATTTTATACCGAAAACCCTCAACCGGGAAAACCTTTCTTATTTTCATTATATCTCGAATTTCACCATTTTCTATACAATATATACAATGTTTTTAGGTATTTCGTAGATACCAAAACCCTAATCCCTTAATCTGGGAATATAACATGCAAAGAATATAACACATACATGCAAAGAATATAACACACACCCAACAGTTTTGAGGCCCTAAATGACGTTTTTTTTGTGTGTGAAAGCACCCAATCTATGGCTGAGTGAAAATATTGGGTTGTTCGAAATGTGTACATCTCAGTTAGACATTTATAACATACTATCAAGTGCCCCAAACGAAGATCGTATGCAAAATTTATGCCCCTCGGACGTTGATGTATCAACTAACCACATCAGAGCCCACAATCCTCTTGGTGTTTCATCTTCTAGGGTTAGGGTTTTGGATGTTTAGGGTTTTATCACTGATGATTGTTGTTAAAAGGCCTTTTTAACCTCTTTGTAATCAACTTTTCGTGAATGAGCATTGTTGGCATGTCTCTTTCTTCAGGGATAAGCTACCACCATTCTAGCTAGCTTATGTGCTTTGCTTTTTACAGTCTTTTGTATTCCATTCATTAATAAAATCTGATTTTAATTGTATTACTGTGTTTCTTGAAATATATCTATATGTTTCCTTGTTACATATCTACCTTTGTTTCATTCCCTTCCTAATTTGTATCACTATTCCATCACATAATGTGGCAGGGTTCTTCTCTTAGCAAGAACTCTCATTTTCCCTCTTTTCCCTTATTCCAAAGATTAGCTTCCTCTTCCCATTAAAATTTCCTCTCTTTGTGAATTCCCAAATAGATAACACTGAGTTATGTTTTAACTCTTCTTAGTTCCAATAAAGTAGAGGACTAGTTCCCCAAAATGTAGGAAGTGATGGCTTAGGTCTAGGAGTTTGTTTCATAGATTTAGGGAAAAGTTACATCCACCTCTCATACTTCTATAAAATATGGATTAGGCTCGCATCAAAACCTTAACATATTTAAGGTTATATCAAAGGGAAGTGGATAGGAAACATAGGAAACTAGGCATAAATCATCCCCTCATACCACCTTACCTTTCCCCACTTGTGGTATCATAGCCCCTTTAGGCGCTCCTGCCTCAGTCATCTTTGTCATTTTCATAATTATGCCAAATAATGATATTTACAAGTGTTAAAATGTTTAAGCCTCCATGGTGTACCCACCTCATGGTGCTAAATAAAACATGCTAATAAAAAACCCATATTCATGCACAAAAAACATTTAAAACATTCTTAAATATAAAGTATTCAATAGAGTCGAATCGGGATATCACACAGAGTATTGGTGCTCCCCAAGGTGAGACACTTGGCCGTGTGTACCCCTTCTTTAATAAGTCTTCTAATTGCATTTGCAACCCCTTCAATTCTAGTGTGCTCATTCTATATGGAGTGTTTGATACTAATGAAGATACAAGCATTAAATTAATAGAGAAATATGTACCTATTTTCAGTGATAACATCATATTTCCCCAAATACATCTTCAAACTCCTACAATACTATAAATTCCTTAAGACTTGGACTTTTTATCTTGGTTGGCTCTTCCATGTGAGTTGCATACAATTGACATTCTTTCCTTGAGCATCTCTTCAATTGTAAGAATGAAATATCCCTTATAGATATGGGTATTGGAATTCCCTTCACTGTGATTTTCTTTCCTTCTTCATCACAACAAGTAAAAGTCTTATTATGGAAATCTAGCACATCATGATGCACATCCAACCAATCAATTTTAATGATGACAACATATGATCCAAGTGGTATATGTTCATATTTGCAATATTGTTGACTCCACTCATAGTTGTTGATCTAAAACATTGTTCAAGGTCTTGAAGATAACATCACAAGGATAAATCCTTCTGCATTTTTGGAGAGGTGGTACTCCTCTTTGTTAATTAAAATACAGGAATATAACAAATTCCTAAGAGAGGACCAGGCTTATTCTTGAAGCAAACATTCTCATGTAGGGAATGCCTAAGAAAGGACCAAACTTTCTTAAAAATAAGTATTCACAATATTGTACATGATTATAAACCAATAGAATAAGGAATCTCACATAATGACATTTCCATCATAACGTAAAGTAAAGAAAGACACATCATTTAGCATGATGAGAATTAAAGACCACATATGTAGAGAACTTAACGCAATCATTCAATTAAAACTAAAAGGTATTTTGATAGACACACACTTGAAATCTCATGCTTAAAACTCAAAGTCTAAGAAATCACTAGGATATTGTCCTGAATAGTTCTTTGGGAACCTCCGAAAATATACAAATGCATTTAAAATAGTTTATAAAATCAAAAATTAAATGCATTCGTCTTAAATGGACTAGGATGGGGCTCCCATGGACCAGTAAATGAAAAGACCTGGAAGAAAGGAGAAAACACATTTAGGAATCCACCTTTGGTATTCACAGATCATGAAATAAAAGGGTTGGATGACTGCTAATTGAGAGGAAAAGAAGGGAAAAGGCTTAGTGAAATGCCTACTTGATTTATTGTGATGGAAAGAAATCTCTCTTTCCCATTTCGAATGCATTTCACATCTTCTTTTATAATCTTTTCTTCATCTTATTGGAATTGCTTTACAGTTAGGGTTTTTTCCTTTTTGTGAAATGAATTAAGATCCCTTTGGTAAAAAAGAACTTAGATATTCGTCTCTCAATTAGGCACAGGGGCTTCACCTTGTTGACCAATATTGTATCATGTGCATTCATAAAGGGGGTTTTAAAATTGTGAAAAATAAGGTCAATATTATTGGGGGCAGGGATGTGAAGTATGTGGGGGTTTATAGGCATTAGGGGATATAAAAAGGGGTATCTTGTAAAAATATGGGTTTTTATTATTGGAAATATGTATTGCGGGGGGGTTCCAACAAAAGGATTTTGGGAGGTGTTTATTAATATCAAGTGAAATTAGGGGTATTTTTTAATATGCCATGTATGCACATGCTATGTCACATGTTCATGGAGTGAATACCCCATGCAATTAGGGCACAGTTTTAGATGTTCATAAATTCCTTTTAATAACCAATTTTTCAAAAATAACATGTTTTCAAGCCATAAATAATCATGATTGTATTTTAATTTTTAGGGCATGATAACTATCATTCAAGCCATGGAAACCATTTTCAAAGTGTTCTTCATGTCTTTGGCTTTCCAACGAGCTCTTGTTTTCTCAATTTGGACATCATGAACTCAAGTTATAACCTTTGGAAGATAGAGACTCGGTAGTCGTTGATCTATTCTCCACCAGAATCTTAGCCCTTGAATTGAAAATATTCCTTATTCATCCTGCATGCATTATGGGAGGGTATCCATAACATGTTTATAAAGAAATTGCCTCCATATTATTGGTGTGTGAAGTATAGAGATCCATGGATCCTTGTGTAGCTTGTGCATAGTGTAACTTTCTATTGCCACCTCATCACCCAATCATCATGCCAAGTCATTGTTGAGTCATATGTGTCCAACCATTACCTTCCTAGTGTCACCCAGAGATAGGTCCATTTTATCGAAAAATAGGATTACGTAGAAGTAGGGCAATGTGGATGTAACTTAGTAAAAATGTCAAAGTTTTGGGAGGTTTTGGGAATGCATGTTGCAGGTTGAAATGATGTAGAAAATTGACTTACAAGATTTTGTATTTCACACTCAAAATGTCAAAATAAACTAAGTGCAAAACTCTATAAAATTAGCTAATTCATGAGGGTGCAATTTGAGTGACATGGAAATGCAGGTACAAATTTAGGATTGTGGAAATGCGGGTTGTGGGAGGTTAAGGGATGGGTGAAGGGGGGGTCTCCCACATCCACATTCATGAAAAATGACTAAGTACAGTAAGGAAAATGGAGTATGGAGAGTAAGGAAAATGACTATGGAGTATGGAGAATAGTGAAAATGACTAATTATGGAGAGTAAGGAGAGAAAGGAAATGACAAGGAAAATGACTAAGTATGGAGTAAGAAGAGAAAGAAAGTATGGAGTTTGGGGTGTAAGTAAAATGGAGTATGGGGAGTAAGGAAAATGACCAAGTATGGAGTATGGAGTAAGAAGAGAAAGAAAGTATGGAGTTTGGAGTGTAAGTAAAATGGAGTATGGGGAGTAAGGAAAATGACCAAGTATGGAGTATGGATAGTAGTGAAAATGACTGAAAATGACCAAGTATGGAGTATGGATAGTAGTGAAAATGACTGAAAATGACCAAGTATGGAGAGTAAGGAGAACAAGAAAAATGACTAAGTATGGGGTGTGGAGAGTAAGGAAAATGAAAATGGAGTATGGGGAGGAAAATGACTAAGTATGGAGAGTGAGGGTAAGTATTGTGAGAGTAGAGGAAATGGAGTATGGGGAGGAAAATGACTAAGTATGAAGAGTGAGGGTAAGTAATGTGAGGGTAGAGTAATTTTCATAACTTTTAGTCAAAATTCAAAAAATGGAGGGGGTAAATGGTGATATCTCGAGCGTGTGACCTCTTTTTTTATTCTGTAAAATGTTGGATGAAGCTTACACATAAGGCTTTCCAATGAGATGATGATCACAATAAATTTCATTCTTTTTGGTATTTTTATATTGTTGAAAATAGAAATCATCCTCATTGGCCTCACTGAAGAAGAACTGCAACATCATAAGAAGATTCTAAAATTTTAAAAAATTGTTGGGTCTCCGTGATGATCCAGGTGGATATCAGTGGTCACCCACCTATTCCACTAGCTCAAAGCAAAATTTTCCATTTTGGCGGTTTTTCTACACTTTTTCGGGTTCTGCACTTCTGAGGCCATTTTGAGGCTTTAAACGGTGTTTTATGGGCATGATCGCACCGAGACGATAGTCGAAGGCATCGTTTAGGATGACCAGAATGTGTACTTCTTGGATAGACTTTTCTAATGGGCTATCGTTCACACCAAGCAAAGATCATATGCAAAAGTTATGACCTCGTGAAATTGGCATACCAACTAACCCCATTGGGGCTCACAAGCCTTTTGGTGTTGCATCTCCTAGGATTAGGTTTTTGGATGTTTAGAGTTTCCTCATTGCTTATTTATGATAAAAAGGTATTTCGATATCATTGTAATGCGCTCTGGAGAATGCACGTAGTCGTCACATATCTTCCCAGAGATAAGCTACCACCATTCGAGCAAGTTTGTTTCACTCTGCATTTTTACAGTTCAACACATTTCATTTATTAATAAAAGTCAAGTTTCACTCTATCTCTATGTTTTTGTTATAACTTTGCATTTCACTTCGTTCCATTTATAAATATGGATCAATGGTATCAAAGAAGTTTGTTTTTTATTTGTTTCTCTATGCATATCCCCAACGAGGTCAGGGTATAAGGAGTTGGGACTCGAACTATTTGATCCTTTGTAGGACCATCCTCGCCAACCCTAATGGCCTCCCATGGCAGAAGAAAGGAGAGACGATGGAGTAGGAGATCATATTAAATGGTTGCTTGAGGAATCCCTCACATAATAAAGGAATGAGATGATGGATAATTTTTCCTAGATCCTTCGACGACTACCAACAATTGACGCATCTTCGTCAAGCAGTCACTTTCGAGGAATCGCACCCTTCAAGGTACAAGTTAGTTTTGATATCCCTGTATTTGAAGGTTATATAGATGCATATGCCCTAGATAAATGGTTGAATCTGCTCAAAGGGTATTTTTTTGTCCACAATTTTTCTGATAGAGAAAAGATCATCTTTGTTCTCCTTAAGGTCGTCCCCCGTGTCAAGGATTAATCAGATACTTATTATGAGAAAAAGGTCGCAGAGGAATCCGCATTGTTTGTAGTCATATCGACTTGGGGTTCTTTCAGGGATGTTATTAAGGAACAATATTACCATGTTGGACTCTACAATCACCAGTATACAAAATGGACCACGCTACGACAAGAAAGGACCAAATAATGTCGGAGTTCACAAATTTCTTCCATACCTTGCACACCAAGTTGGATATCAAAGAATCTAAATGGCACGTGGTGCTCAAGTACTGCGATAGTCTGCATCGATACAATCAAACAGAAATGGAGTTTCTAGACATCTCATCATTGGGCGCAACTTATTGATATGTTGTCAAAATCAAGTAGAAATTTAAACAGAACAAGTGGGAGTTTGGATCTGTGAATTTCTCACGACAGAAGCCAAGCAAAGGCAGCCCCAACCAATAGAACAAAGGATAGAGCAAGGATGGACCACTATAGGACAACCAGTCCAAGCCACCAACAAAGAAGGGTAATGGGGAGACGAAGAAAGAAACTGGAAAGTGGTGCAAATTCCATAAAAATCCCTAGCATAACATCGATTAATGTCACTCAAAGTAGTCATTGGTGGCTGAGATGAAAGCATCAAAGTTAGATGTGGGTTCTGACTTAGAATCAAAACCAAACAAAGGAAGAAGATCATTGATCCAGAACACATTGTCACCGTCACTACCACCAAGGTCCAACCAAGTGAACCCGAAGAATCAGAGGAAGGTGAGTACCTTTTCCATTTGCAGATGTGGGTGAAGAGTGATCCACTGCACTTCATTGTCGATAGTGGAAGTCAAAAGAACCTCATATTAGTAAAGGTCGCCAAGCAGTTGGACCTACTGATAACACCACATTCATAGCCTTACAGCATCAGGTGGCTCTGCCAAGGGAGAGATATCCACATTAGCCAATAGTGTTGCCTACCTTATGACATCAAGCCCCTCGAGGATGAGGTATTGTGTGATATTGTCCCCCTTGAAGTTTGTGATGTTCTTTTAGGCCAACCTTACTTGTGGAAACATCATGTTGTATATGAGTCTAAACCTCGCAGTGTTATTATTACTTTGGGCATACAATTGTACATGATACTAGAGGTAGCTCCGCTTACTTCCATTTCTTTGATCTCTGCTAAGCAATGCAAGAATGTCATCTCCTAGACACATACATTTTTCTTCTTTATGATTCGCTCTCAAAGTCAATAGAAAGTCACGACCACATCCATGGCCTCTGCACAGGGCTTCTCCACATAGCAAAAGCAGGTGGACAAGGTCATGGAAGAATACAAATACATATTCTCCTCGCCCATTGGGGTTCCTCTGCATCGTCAGGGCAAGCATTCAATCAATCTGACCCCGATGCATCTCTGCCCAATAGGCCAGTCTATCACTGCTCTCTTATGCAAAATGAGGAAATCAAGCACTAGATCCAAGATTTTCTCAAAAAGGGGCACATCCGACCAAGCTCCTTACCCTGTGGAAGGCCAATTGTACTCATGCAGAAGAAAGATGAGACCTGGAAAATATGCATTGATTACAGGGCCCTAAACAAAATTACAATCAGGAACCAGTACCCAATTCCCCAAATTGACAACCTTTTTTACCAAATCTAGGGAGCCAAGTACTTCAGTAAGATTGACCTGAAATCTGACTACCACCAGGTCCTATTAGAAAAGACTAATGTATGGAAGACTACTTTCAAGTCCAAAGAGGGTATTTTTGAATGGATAGTCATGCCCTTTAGTTTGACGAATGCCCCAACCACTTTCATGAGGTTGTTGGATGATATCTTGTGGCTTTTCACCAATTATTTTTTGGTGGTGTATTTGGATGATATCCTCATATTCACCAAGAGTTGGGAGGAACACTTGCAACATATTTAGAAGGTCCTTCACACTCTGTGGAAACACAAGTTATATTCTAACTAGGAAAAATGCTCCTTCAACATGAACAAGGTCCAATACCTAGGATACATTGTTGATGAGCATGGTGTGCATGTGGATCCAACCAAGATTCAGGTCATTCATGACTTGCCAACTCCGACCACACTAATCGAGCTTCAAAGTTTCTTGGGACTTGCCAATTTCTATTGCAAGTTCATGTTGGGATTCTCCCATATTGCATGGGCCCTCAGCCAAGAGGCCAAGTGTGTTGGAAAAGAAAATTTGTGTGGGGAAATTTGCAACAGAAAGTGTTTGAGGATCTAAAACATTGCTTGTGATCAGCCCTGGTGCTCTCATTACCTGATCTGCAACAACATGTTGAGATTGAGACAGATTCTTTTGATTATGTTATGGGCGTAGTTCTCACTCGACATGGTCATCCAATGTCCTATCATAGTGAGACACTATCTGATGTAGTCCATAAGTAACCCACTTATGACAAAGAATTGTATTACATTGTACAAGCCTACCACCAATGGAAGCATTACAATCTCGAGAAGGAGACAGTCATCCACACTAATCACAAGCCTTTGCAATTCATGTAGACACAAGGAAAATTGCAGAACGACCATCATCAAAAGTGGTCCACATACTTGCAACAGTTTCATCTCAACATCAAATATAAGACAAGAAGCACCAATCACGTCGCTTATTACCTCAGTCGACCTCCAGGTGCAACATTAACCATGTTTCTCCACTTCTATAGACACGAGGCCTCAAGGTGGCCCAAACTCTATGAGAGCAATCCTGAATTCACTACCACTTACCAGATGATAGGCATAGGCACACCTGTCATTGAATTTCATCTTCAAGATGAATTTTTATGCCATTTGGTCCATCTATGTAATCCTTCAAGAAAGCGGACGAAGCTGATTTGGTAAGCTCAGTACAATTGGATGGCAAGACACTTTAGAGTGGAAAATATAGTGGCAGTGCTACAAAATCATTTCTATTGACCAAAACTTCAGTAAGAATTCAGCAAGTACATTCGGTCTTACACTACTTGTGCTATTTCCAAACCAACCATTAAGAATCAAGGCCTATACACCCCTCTCCCTACTCCTGACATGCTCTTGGAATCCATCTCTATGGATTACATGTATGGCCTTCCTTCAACCAAGCATGGCAATGACTGTGTTTTTGTGGTGGTTGATTGATTTTCTAAGATGACCATTCTGACAACCTGCAAGAAGAGTATCACAGCAGAGGCCACTACCAATCTCTTCTTTGAATGGGTGTGGGTACATTTTGGGATACCGCGGACCATTTCCTCACATAAGAGATATCATAACAATTGAAACTAAAATATCTCAACCCTAATTGCATGGAAAATTCAACCATTGATCAGATCATGGACACAAAGGTTAAGGGCACTCACCAACATAGGATCCAACTTTATCGGGTTTTCAAAGCAGGGAAACTCCTACACTAAGGAAAGTGGTTGGAGGAGGGGGTGTATCTCCCTCCTACAAACAAATTCTTGTAGAACACTGCAATGGCCCCAATGACCACTCTCAGAATTTGAATAAAACTAGTCGAAATGAATTCTCCTCCCCGGGGAATAGCAAGGGTAAAAACCTAGAAATCAACTGGAAATTAAAGTTGATTAACAAAAGAATAGAATCAAAGTTTTCCCAGAATCATCTTGAGTTGCCTTCCCAAATCTGAATAAAATCCAAAGTATGAAATCACCTCTGCCAGAATTGAAAGCTACATACAATTTATGCAACATCATACCTTCATATGAAAATTCATGGGAATTTGATCCACTGAGAAACCCCTCACTTGGTGGATCAAAACAACTTAGAATACCAAAGGTTAGATTGACCTCAAGTTAGGTTCCAAAGGGTTTTCTACCACCATATTCTCTAATATAGAAAACATAGATCATGTTTTTGAAAATGGACCATAAGTCTTCAGTTCAGTAGGGCTCCATTTTCGTCCTTAAATGGAATGCTTTAGTCCATAGAAGGAAGACTTCACGAGTGCCCCTATTTATATCCACATGTACTTGCTCCTGCAATAATTCTGTGATGAGGAAATTATGGAGGGGATTGAAAATACCATAGGATCCTTTGTAAATATCTCTGAGATTACCAATCAAGTCCACTACACCTCCTATGCTTGTATTTGTGTTTACATGGACCTCTTAAAATCTCTATCTGATTCCATCAGTCTCTCCTATCAATACAATGAATGGGTCCAAACCCTAGACTATGAGGACATCCCCTTCCATTTTCGTTGATGTCGTGAGTAAGACCATATCTTCAGAGACTTTTTTTATAGAATGTTTCATCTGTGGACAAATGAAACCTCCCTTAGATTACCAGACCCCTATACCAAGATAGAAACACTACAAGTGGACACTAATATCCCTTTGAACTCATTTTAACCAATCAAAAAGAGAGAGGGAGAAAGAGCATGATGTACCTTGTTTTGAAGTTTGTCCTCATTGCTTCCACTCCATGAGCTTGATCTTGAAACTCCCTAGTGCAACTTGATACCTACAATGGGTAGCAAAGAGAAACAACTATCCCCTACTCTAGTTGATTAGGTCAAACAAATTCATCTACGAATATTGAAGGAACAATATACAAGCACATGAAAGAATACATGACAAGCTTGAAGGAAATAGGCCAAGTATATTCAAATGAGAATCCAAAGAGAATACTTATAGACCACGATTGATGTAGGAACAACCTATCCAAGCTCTCCTCATCCATCCCTTTGCATGAATCTACCAAGATCAAAATGATGATACTCTAATTGATTACTTCCCCCCTTCACCTTGGAAAGCCCTCAATATATAGGCTTGAGAGGCACAACCAC
>CBVK0100094568.1:0-14520 GCA_900067695.1 Picea abies | reverse complement strand
CCTTACAACTCCAACTTGTTACTTAAGTTTTAGGTTTTAGGAGGTTTTAGAGGGTTTTAGGTTTCTGGGACCAAACCGGCCGGTTTGGTCATAAACCGGCCGACCGGTTCGGTTTACTGACCGGTTTGAACCGGTCGACCATCAAACCGGTCAAACCGGCCGATTCCGGTTCCGGTTCGACCGATTTTTAAAACACTGGATTTACCACAATTGCAGAATTTCCCTTGTTGAAATTTCCAAGCTCCTAGCACAAGTGCACTCTCACTTTTGCTAACTTCATAATGTCACAATGAGATTTGTCACAATCTCTCTCCTCCTTATATAGGAGTCCAATGAGTGATTTTAGGCACCCCTTCTAAACTCAACATTTAATTAGAATATTTTATTCCTCTTTGTGGGTGTGAAACCCCAACACAAGCACACAAAGCCCATCACCAAGCCCATGAGGCCCTAGCCTCATCCTAAAAGTGTTTTCACTAAAACGAAGGTGTAATCGGGTGCCAACGAAGATTCCCACATGCCTGACACCATGGCCCCTTGTAGGAATGCCTCTCGATGCTACAAAAGCATCAACACTCCCTCTTAGCGAGGGAGGCATTCCATCCTTCGTCACCAGGAAGTATCTTTGTCTCCCATACAAGGTCTACCACCACAGTTGCACTCCAATCCCCCTGACTGGCTGCTCCCTCTATCATCAAAGCAAATGCTGCTCTCCAATTGTCCTGATTGGCTGCACCCTCAGTCACTGAAGCAAATCCTACTGTAACAAATGGGTCTTTCGTGGAGGATACATTGCTCTCAGAAGCCTCCTGCTTCAGAGCCTCATGTTTGGCCTCCTCAACCCATGACACCTTCTTGGAAGATTCCTTTCTTCCATCTGTAACTGAAGGTAGACTTCCTCTAGATGAGTGATGCTCCCTCTAAGCCTGTTGCCTCCCTCTAAAATCCAACTTCCTCCGAATGGTCCTGGAAGGTTGCTCCTCCCCACTAGATCCTAAGGGTTGACTCCCTCTGAACTCTGGCTCCCTCTAAGCCTATATCACTGGTGGAGCTACCTGCTCCTCCTCATCAATCTCTTTGCTACTGTTGGCCATAGCTCGCATGGGCTAGCCACTCAACCTATACAGGTTGCCCTCTCTAACACTAAGAACTATTGTTGATCTAAAGCTAGATCTTTTGAGCACATGCCACAAACAACACTTGTCCATCTCAAAACAATATATGGTAGCCCTTCTTCTCAATTTTCGAGACTGAGAGTACACTCCTCCCGAGCTCTAGCACCCATAACACATTTGACACCCTCAGCACTTCTCCTGACTCCAACCAGAACAATATTGTACTAGATCCTCGTACTGCATGCTTGTTCACCATACCAAGCTCTACACACAAATCTACGCTAGTCTCTGTGAAGCTGTCAAACAAATCTCGTGCACTTGTCATATGGCAAGAGGCTCCATTATCCACCAAGTCCCGCTACTAGAAATTATACCTGAAAGGGCGGAGACCAACAAGATCTCCCTCTAAAACCTGTCTACAACCTCATCAACTTTTGTTGTTGATGCATGTTGCCTTCTTCCCTTTCCCTTCCGGTGTGGACACTGTGAAGCATAATGACCATAATCATGACATTCAAAACATCCAATCTTACTAAGATCCTTCTTTCGTATCGATTCTGGAGATGCTTCTCTCTCGGGAGAAGACTTTCTACTAGGAGAACCTCTTCTGCCTTTCCTAGTGAGGGTTGCAAGGGCGTGATTCTCATCACTGTTGTTCTTTTGTAAGCCATTCCTGGACTCTAACCGAATCTCCTCATGTATACAATCAGTCCATTGTCTATCAAATCCTGGCAACTACTCACGTGCACAAATTCCCTGTACAAATGGCTCCCAAGACCCAGGAAGACCTCTTAATGCTACATTCACCAACTCAGCATCCACAACTGTCACATTAATACAAGTTGATCACAGATCTGAGTTATCTTCATAAGGTACCTAACAACTGTGTCCTCACTGGTCATCTTAACAAATTGAAGTTGGTGCTTCAAATGTAACTTCCTGCATGTATTCTCGTTTTGGTATAAACCTACCAAAGCATCATACATGTCCTTGGCAAACATCTTCTCAGCAATGTGAGGAATTAGGTGATCCTTTACGAATTCTAGCAACACCCACTTGGCCTCACTTCCTTCTTCTTGTGAACTGCCAATTCCTACGGATCGATAGGACTTGCCACCACACCGTCAACATATTCTTTGAGGTCATTCACCTCCAACAGAAGGAGAACCCTAGCCTTCCAAGCTTGGAAGTTAGTGTCCCCTTCAAACCTATCCTCAATCTTCAATGTGTTCACCATTTTGAAATGCCGGGAACAAAACAAAAAAAAACTTGCAACAACCTGTTGTACTTGCAATAGCAAGTGTGTCTCAAAAGATGACTCCCTCTCTTCTTCAAAGCCTCAACTCTGATACCATGTCAATTTTCACAGGCAATTCTATGTGACTAATTTCAGATCTGAAAATTACTTCCTAGTGATCAAACAGTAAACCCTAGTTGTTATCACTGAACAATTTTACATTGAAATTATGACTGAAAATTACAGCAACAGAGACAACAAGATCTAAGATAAATCATCCACACACTTGAGACGCAAAATTTCAAATGTCAAGTTCAGGATTTTTTCTAAAGGCAAAACCAACCTTCTCCATAGTGACAAAATCACCAAAACTGAGGACAACCTAGTCCTCTTCAGCAAAATACAAAATCAACAAATTACCCGAAAAAACCTCTACCCACAAATCTATTGCAGTTGCCACCTGTACGGCTTGTTGACATCAGCGGTACAAACCTGTTGCTTTGCCCGAAAAATTCACACATGTGAACCAAAAACTCTCCCACATGTGCGGCATGTCCTTCGTTGTTGTACGACAATCACACATGTGACTATATGGATTGTTCTGTACCACAAATGCAGCATGTCCATACTGTTTTCCTCATGTGCGAACTGTCCAATATGTTCACCCGTGCGACCTTTCTCTCTCCTCATGTATGGTTGCTTCTCCTCCTCTTCTCACGCGTGTGGCCTCTCTTGGCTGGGAAAAATCGGAAGCCTTCCTTGGTTGAAACAGAAAACTCCAAGAACCCTAGGCCAGATTTGCCACAATTGCAGAAATTCCCTTTCTGAAATTTCCAAGCTCCTAGCACAAGTGCACTCTCACTTATGCTAACTCCATATTGTCACAATGAGATGTCACAATCTCTCTTCTCCTTATATAGGAGTCTACTGAGTGAATTTAGGCACCCCTTTTAAACTCAACATTTAATTAGAATATTGTATTCCTCTCTGTGGGTGTGAAACCCCAACACAAATCCACAAAACCCATCAACAAGCCCATGAGGCCCTAGCCTCATCCCAAGGGCGTTTTCACTAAAATGAAGGTGTAATCTCGTGCCAACGAAGATTCCCACATGCCTAACACCATGGACCCTTGTGGGAATGCCTCCCGATGCTACAAAAGAATCAACATGAATAGATTAAGTATGGAAATGGTATGGAAGATTGGAAAAATGTACAAGTATGGAGAGTAGTGACGAAGGAGAGTAGAGTGGAAAGAAAGAAAAATGGTTAAGTATGAAGTGTGGAGAGTAAAGAAAATGAGTAAATTTGAGGAAAAATGGTGATATCTTGGGCATTTGACATCTGTTTTTGATTTCATAAGATGTTGGATGAAGATGAGACATAGGGCTATTTAGTGAGAAGGTAGACATAAGCAATTTCCTTCTCGTAGTATCCTTTCTTTTGTTTCAAAGAGAAACTATCCCCATTAGAATTTCATGATGAAGAACTGCAAATCTGAAGTTGATTGGAAACTTTTTGGGTCTTCACGATTAACAGTTGAAGATCTTTGGAACTTTCCAAGTTCAAAGAAAAAAAAATCGGTCTCTATTTGATCGGTGAAAACACATCAACAACTAGCTCCAACTGTAGGACAATGACCCCCTGTGGGTTGCTGAAAATCCAAAATCCTAGTCCATTGGGCTATGGAGTTATCACAATCCACTATCCTAATCCAACATATGCTTATTGGAAAACTTCACTGAAAGAACAAAATTTATACATTAGAAAATAAAAAAATTCGTGTCCTCGGCTACTTGGAGAGAAAAACTACTTTCAAGTGTAAGTAGACTTCCAATGCAGCCATGTACATAACCAACTAATTTGATTACTATCATCTCTTATTGAGAGTGTTGTTACATTGGCCATGTTTTGGAGATATTCTTTCATCATACAATGACCATGTTTCCACGGTGAGTTTGAAAAGATAAATTGTTGTTAAACATTTGTGGAGAACTGTAGGGTTGTCTTTTGTTATTCACCAACAATTTCATTGTCTTCAGAAATAAAACATACCACCCATGGAACGTCTTGTTGCAAATTCCCTTCTTCTTTTGATGCTTGGAAGATCTCTTCTTCATTAAACTCTGCTCCATATGAGAAATCAATAGCTTGTAGGTTTAATGTAAATTGACAACTTTTATCATCATTCTCGTTAATGCCATGTAGACATTCCTCTTGTAGCTTTGTATAAACTGATTGTGGCATTTGAGAACCTATTGCAACATTTTCGTCATGATTATACCGAATGAAACCATCGTGTAAATCTAGTGGAGGTTCTTTAAATCCATCCTTAAACACATTGTGATCATTACTCTCAAATTGAGCACATGAGAGGTCAAAATTTCCCTCCAATGGAGCATGTAGAGGATGGTATTCTTCTTGAATTGAAACCTTAGGGTTCTCATTTTTAGTTTCAGGAACAAAATCTGATGTAAAAAAAAATCACATCTTTCATCAATTTTTTTTTCTAAATCCACTCCTCCATTGTCTTGGAACAATATTGGGAAGTTTAAGAGATTAGCACCGGTTCCATGAATATTTCTTTCAATGATTTGAGCTCGTTGCATTAACTCTTTCCAGCTGCACTTTCCCTCTTGCTTCAATAAAAATCTTAGATTCACGAGCAAGGCATTTTGATAACAACTAAAAATGATGACATCATTTGAAAACATTTCTTGAGGAATCTAATGAAGGACTTTCATAAATTTGAAAGTGAAATCTTTGATTATCTCTTCCTCATTCATCTGGATTTCAACCAACTTCAAGAAAAGAGAATATGGATCTTTCCTTGGAAAATATTTCTCAACAAATAAATTTTCTAATACATCCTAGCTAGTGATGGTTCCAAGCAGCAATGAATAAATCCATTCACTAGCATTTTCTTTTAGAGTTAAGATAAATAGTCGGCATGCAACATCATTTTCAGCCACGTTATAAGTATCACTAGCATTATCAAACTTAATCAAATGTTTCTCTACATCCTTTGAAGTATTTCCGAATAACATGGGAAACTTGTCCGTAGAAATATCTAGCAAGGGATGAACTTCTCCTTGCAAATTGAGTGGACTTTTGTGCAACCGTTTCTTTCTTTGGGTACCTTCTCCCTTTATTGTAACTTGAACAACTTTTGTTGGGCTTGATGGGGAAGGCAAAATATCATCACAACATGAAAGAAACTCCTCGAAGGAGTCTTCATGTAGATCTTCTTGAAACTCTGGAATCTTTTTGGTGGAATCACCAAGGCATTTTTCTTCAAAATCTAGAGCTTCGATGATGGAGTTGTCAAGGAGATCATCCTCCCAAATCTTGGATGGTTCTTTGGTTATATAGAAGTTGGCACAACTGACTTGTGCCTAAAACTTCAATAATATGTCTTCAAGGCCATTTGATGCTCCTTAAACAAGGTTTTCAAGAACCCAGTTCATCTTAAATCAATATCTAGATCTTTTTTTTTAAACTTCAACGAGACAGCGTCTAGTTTTCCAATAATATCTTATCCTAAAAAGTGTCAGATTTCTTGAAAACAAATCGTTCCCCAGTAAGGTCACCAAAAAATGTTGATCGTTTTTTCTTTCAAGGGAAAATGACCAACATTTGAGAGAGAATCTTGTGGGGAACAACAAGATTCTCCTCGTTTTTATAGAGGTGGTTCTCCTCTATTGATATATTGGAAGATTCTTTGTATGGTTGTAGATGAATGCAATGTGTGAATGCTAAATAGCAAACCCCAAAAGATCTTCCAACAAAGCTCTCATTTAGCAGATTTATTCATTAAACACATCATTTTATTCATGGAAATAAATATAACTGAAAGAGATTTGTACAGAGTTTGCTTTCAACATATATCTTGCCTTCCTTTTAAAATGTTGTGAATCCAAGATCAACTATGACTTTGCAAGATGAAAGAAAAGTAAATGGATAGGTCATCAAAGAACTTTAGATGAGTATTGCATTTAAAATTGAAAAAGATTATGATCAACACTCTCCAAAAATCTCGAAGTCTGAGAAATCATTAGAGCTATGCCCTGAAATAGTTCTTTGTGGGAGAAATAGATAGTAATATCCCATTTATGACAAGTCTAACAATGTCTGAAAAAGAAGACTAGAATGACAGCCTCAACATTCTCAATGACAAATAGATAAATTGTAATTATAATGTATTTTCTTTTTACAAGCTGGGATTTTGCTCCTCTGGACCTGGAATGTCTTGAAATGGCTGAAGAATTTAGAGACAAAGCAGATCAGACCAAGATCTTCCTGTCAGAAAACATAAATAGAAAATCTGATGGAAAGAGTCTAGCATAGAGAAAGATGAAGGGTAGAGTCACAGAGATTGATTCACAAATCTTTGGAGAGGCAAAAGTTGCTTCCAACAAAAAGATCCATGTAGCAAAATTTTCTAACAGCCCATTGCCAACCCCTTGAATCTACCTCTTCTTCTCTTTTATAATCTCTTCATATTCTTGAAACTTCTTTTCAATTAGGGTTAGGGTTTTATTTTCCCTCTTTGCGAGCTTAGATATGTGTGCCATCAATTGGGACCCACTTTAGGAGCTTAGGGATTTCTTTAAATAAATCAATTTCTGAAAATAATTTGTTTTTAAGATTGAAAATAGTCTCGACTGTAGTTTAATTTTTAGGACCTGATAACTAATATTTCAGCCATTGAAAACACTTACAATGTGTTCTTCATCTCTTTACATTTTCAGTGAGCTCTCGTTTGCTTAAAACAGATGTCTAGATCAAAAGTTATGAGCTCCGGAAGATGGAAGCTTAAGACTTAGCCACCATTGATCTTGTCTTTGTGGATTTTGAGCCTTAGATTTCAAATTCGAATTCTTTATCCCACATGCATTGTGGGGGGTGCTCTTGAAACATTTATATCCATATTCTTTGTATGTGAGGTAGAGTGAGTCATAGAACTCCACGTCACTTGTGCACGAAGTATCTTTTGATTGCCACATCATTAGCCAGTCGTCGTGCCAACTAACTGTCCGACCATCTTTGTCCATCATGTGTCACCCGGTGGTAGGTCCACGTCATTGCCACGTGTCCATGTATAATAGGTCTTTGTTGCCATGTGTCATTGGGAGGTGTACCCAGAAATAAAGGGAAATAAACTTAGGATAAGAACTATTATCGAGAAACAATAATAAAATAAATGAAGTGTTTACGTGAATGTGGAGGTAGGTAAGGAGGTAAATCTTCATAAAAAGACTAAGTAAGGAAGTAAATCTTCATTAAAAGGCCAAGTATTAAGAGGTTGTGGGGTTACGTGAATGCGGAGGTAGGGGGATCAGGGTTGTGGTAAGACTTGGTAAAAAGGAGTTGTAAATGGTAAAAAGACTAAGTATTAAGAGGTTGTGGGATTATGCACAAACGAGACCATGTACAAGCGGGATCGTGGGTGAGCAAGAGGTGGAAGTGAAAAGGAAAATGGAAAATGGAAAAGGAAAAGAAATGGAAAATGGAAAAAGAAAATGGAAAATGAAATAATGGAAAAGAAATGGAAAATGGAAATAAAAAAATGAACATAGAAATAATGAAAATGGAAAATGGAAATAGAAAAATGAACGTAGAAATAATGAAAATGGAAATAGAAAAATGAACATAGAAAAATGAACATAGAAATAATGAAAATGGAAAATGAAAATAGAAAAATGCTAAGTATAGAGATGGCCAAGTATGGAATAGATTACGTATGGAAATGGTGTGGAAGATTGGAAAAATGTCTATGGAGAGTAGTGAGGAAGGAGAGTAGAGTGGAAAGAAGGAAAAATGGCTAAGTATGAAGTGTGGGGAGTAAGGAAAATGAGAGTATATGTGAGGAAAAATGGTGATATCTTGGGCATTTGACATCTGTTTTCGATTTCATAAGATGTTGGATAGAGTTGAAACATAGGGCTATTGAGTGAGAAGGTAGACATAAGCAGTTTCCTTCTTTTGGAATCCTTTCTTTTCCTTCTCTTTTGTTTCAAAGAGAAACTATCCTCATTAGACTTTCATGATGAAAAACTACAAAACTGAGGTTGATTGGAAACTTTTTAGGTCTTCACAATTAACAGTTGAAGATCTTTGGAACTTTCCAAGTTCGAAGAAAAAAAATTTGGTCTCTATTTGATGGGTGAAAACACATCAACAGTAACACCTTTCATTGGTTCTATCGTCTCTTTAAAGGGTCGGTTTGCGACCTTCACCTATTAGCAAACCAGTTCATCCAACATTTTAACATTCCCAAAGCATATGAATCTAGTATCCTCACCCTTGTTAACCTTAACAAAGAAGACAAGGAGAACCATTCAACTTTCAATTGTTGATGGCACAAGGCTTTGCATGATTCTATGGTAGATCTACAATAAGAAACCCTTTACAACCTCTTCATTAATGCCCTAAACCAAGATAACAGAGTCAACGATTTTTACCAAAGATCCCCCTCAACTAAAGATGCCATCAGCTACCTCCCTTAAATAGAGAATGCTTATATCAGGGTTGCTATGGGAGATAGAAAAGCTAAGACACCTATGCCCCAAGTCTACAATAGAAATGCAACAGGCGGTAGGGTGACAAAAGCAGCCCCACCCAAAGTCGAAACTAAAATTATTTTCTACGCCCAAGAAAAGGAGCAACTTGATCCTTCTACCTCATAGATTGGTAAGTAGTGTGTATACCACAAGCACAACTCTCATAACATAGAAGAATGTCGAAAACTCAAACAATTAAACAAAACAAAGACCAAACTAGTGCACCTCCCAAACCTAAAATGATTGTCGCAGATATAAATGCCAAACTTGATCTACAAAGACCCCATGCCTGATCATGACCCCCATAAGTCTTCTCTGGATCAAAGTTGTATTTGTGTCTAGCCCTAAAAGGACGTGCCCTTCATTTGCTTCTTTGCCTAACCTCGTTGACCTTGATACCATCCTTTTGATGCACTTGGTAGGTCTCTCCCAAAATCAATCTACTCAGGATACAACCCTCGACCTCATTGATGTCAATGGTCTCTTGCCTTCTCGTTGGATCAGAACTATCACCCAATCCCAATAGGAGATTGCTCTTGAGTCCTCGAGTCTCTCTCTTGCCCATGCTATCCTTGCCAGGGATCCACTAGTATTCTTTCCTCAAAAACAATGTGTCCCAAATAATGAATTTGCCTCTAGTAGAAGGAACACTTATCCAATTTGGCATAGCGTTGGTATTCTCTTAAGACTTGTAAAACTAACCTCAAGTGCTCTTCATGCTCTTCCTCTAACTTTGAGTAAATGAGAATATCATCAAGAAAGACAATGACAAACTAGTCCAAATACTATCTAAAAATTCCATTCATCTAGCACATAAAAGTAACCGTTGCATTTGTCAAACCAAATGGCACCACTACAAACTCCCAGTGTCCATATCTAGTTCTGAAAGTTGTTTTGTTGATGTCTTCATCCTTTATTCTTACTTGATGGTAGCTAGACCTCCAAGTCTATCTTCGAAAATATTCTTGCTTCTCTCAACTAATCAAATAAATCATCAATTCTAGGTAGGGGATATTTGTTCCTCACAATGACTTTGTTCAATTGCCTAAAATTAATACATAGCCTCAAAGTTCCACCTTTATTCTTTATAAAGAGTATTGGTGCTCCCCAAGGAGAGACACTTGAGTGTATATACCCCTTCTTTAACAATTCTTCTAATTGCATTTGCAACTCCTTCAATTTTGGTATACTCATTCTATATAGAGTCTTAGAGACTAGGGCAACTACAAGCACCAAATCAATGAAAAATCAATGTCTCTTTTTGGTGGCAAACTAGGTACTTCTTCAAACACATTTGCAAATTCTTGTAATACTGGAAAGTCCATGAGACTCGAGCCTTTGTCTTTTGGTAGCTCTTCCACGTGGGTTGCATACAATTGACACCTTTTCTAAAGCATCTCTTCAATTGCAAAGCTATAATTTGCCTTATAGAAATAGGCCTTGGGATACCTTTCACTGTCCTTTGATTTCCTTCACCAAGAAAAGTAAATGTCTTGTTATGACAATCTAAAACAGCATGATGTGCATCTAACCAATCCATTCCAATGAGAACATCATAAGATCTAAGTGGCAGTATGTTCAAATCTACAAAAATATGGAGTCCATTCATATCTAATGCACACCCCTTTACTATCTCATTGATTTTCCTTTTTGTTCCAATAGCCAACTGAACCAACCATGATTTATTATTTTTACTTCTCTTCAAATGAAATCTTTCAACCAAATTAGGAGCAATACAACTATGACTTGCTCTAAGATCAATTAAAATTGCAATAGGTTGCTTGGCAATCTTACCTTCAACCTCGACCATATTGGATTGATGCTCTGCTTGAGGATTATCCAAAGCTGCATAATTTCAGGGAAGGTTCCTTCCCACATCATCCACTGCAGTAACTTCTTGAATGTTGTGCATGGTCCTCATTTTGTCTTCACATTGTAGGTATTCTTTATACATATGCTCTCCTCCACATCCCCAACAGTTAATTGGCTACCTTTCCCTTTTCCCCAAAGACTTGAACATCTTTGCTCCACTTTGAGCTCGTTGATTCTACTGAAAAGTGTTAGAACTGCTTCTAAAGAAAGGAGGTTTGAAACCCTTCTTCCTTTGATCTTGTTTTTCTTTCTTCTTATCCCTCCAAGACTTCTAAAATACCGCTCTGCTTTTGTTTCTGATCACACAAATATTTGGCCTTTCAAATTGTTTCTTCAAGAGTCTTAGGTTCATCAAATTGAATCCTATCATTGTAGAATGAGGGTAAGCCACTTAGGAAACATTGTATCTTTATCTTCTCATCTCAAATATATCCAACATGCCTCAACAATTCTAGAAACTTCTTCTCATACTCCTCCATGGTTATATTCCCCAATTTCAGTTAAAAGAACTCCTGCATTTTCTTGTCATAATAATGCTCAGAAAAATATTTATGTTGGAAATATTTCTTGAACTACTTCCAAGAAATCTTCATTTCGTTGATTTTCATCACTTTCCTCAACAAGTCCCACCAAATTGAAGCCTTTACTTGTAGATTGTATATAGCAATTCTAACTTCCAAGTTAGGTAAGTAGTTATGCAATTGGAAATACTTCCTAATCCCCAACAACCAAGCTTTAGCATCTTGCCTTAATTATTCTCACCATCAAAGGTAGGTGGCTTAATCTTCCTAAGCTCTCCTTGCAAATTGTCTTGTGCATGTCATCTTCTCTAGTGCCTAACTAGAGACACCTATGGGCTACTCATTGGCTCTTCAAAAGTAGACTCCTTCACTAAGTGAGATGGAGAGTAATGATACTTTTGATCCTCAAAAGCTATTCTTAAATGTTTGGATCTAAGATTCCCTCTTTGAGTGAGCTCTGCCTTTTTCCACATGCTTTGGACATGATCCATTGTGTATCTACTTCGTTGAAATATTGTAACTGCGAAGAATATTCTAATTATAATTGAATTATTATCTTATAGATCAATCCCCTTTTGTGGATTGATCATGTCGGGACTTATGTATGACCAAATCCCCTTTTGTGGATTGGTCAAACCCTAATTAAATGATGCTAATTGAGAAGTCGGCCCCTAGGGGTAATTAAAGTGGTTTTAGCCACTAATTGAAGAAGTCAGCCCAGCTTGGTGAAGAGACACAACCCTAGTGCTCCTCAGCTAGTATAAATAAGAGAGGATAGCACCTCATTCACTCACTCACTCACTCAAGTCACTCATCTAGTGTGCAAGTTTGAAGGAAGCTGCAGTTAGAAGAAGGAGAAGAGAGAGGGGCATTGCTCAGTCTTGGATATTCTCTAGTGTTTGTTCTTTTATCTTGGCATTGTATTGGCAATCTATATTAAGGAAGTTTTTGCTAGGTTTTCTCCCCCATGAGGGTTTCCCAGGATAGGATGTTGTGTACCTTGTGATTGTGTTTCTTTCGGTGATCCTGCTTATGCTATTATTATCTAGTAAATTGAAAAGAACTTAATAGCAGCTCTAAATTTAACATGGAATCGGAGCTTGACTTAATAGAGCACTTTTCATTGGGTTACCAAAAACGTCATTGTTGTCGTACAAGCAAATTAGGGCTTTTGTTGGAAGGGAATTTCAACCTAAAAACCATCTAGGGAAGTGCACCCTAGCCTAGCGAACTCATTAGCAACTTGAGCACACCTTTTCAGTGGACAAAACCTCCGAAAAGTGGAACCCTAGTTTTGACTGGTACCAAAAAACAATGTAACCAGTATGAGTACGAGAAGTACCAATCCAGATTTGCGCAGGTCCAATTTCAAGGGGTAAAATTTAGATTTTCTGAAAACAAACTGCACCAGCCTACTCGCCTCACCCGAGCGCACCTCCTGGTAAGTTCAGATTCAATTTTTGAGCACTTTCAATTTTTGGTTATTTTCCCAGCTCCAGGTCAAGATGTCTGCAAGCACCAAACTTGTTGACAAGTTAGAAGGTGTGGATAACTTTCGTGCCTGGAAGTATAGGATTGCACTCATTCTTGAAGAAAATGACCTTGCAAAATACATAAAGGAAAATGTACCAAAACCCGAAGAAGATGCAGCTAAAGCAAAGTACAAGAAGGCTATGGTTAGGGCCAAAAGAATCATTGCAGACTCTATGAAAGATCACTTGATCCCTCGAGTGTCTTCAAAAGATACTCTAAAAGAAATGTTTGATGCCCTAACCAGAATGTATGAAGGAAAGAACATTAACCAGAATATGAACTTGAGAACTCAACTCAAGAATACAAAGATACAGAAAGGAGAAACTGTTCAAGACTATTTCTCAAAGATTACTCATTTCAAAGAACAGTTAGAATCAATTGGAGATATCTTGGATGAAGATAAACTCATCATGACAACTCTAAATGGAAACTGTTCAAGACTATTTCTCAAGGATTACTCGTTTCAAAGAATAGTTAGAAGCAATTGGAGATATCTTGGATGAAGATGAACTCATCATGACAACTCCAAATGGTCTCACAAGACCTTGGGATGCCTTCATCCAAACTATTTGTGCCATAAAGGAAAAACTACAATTTGACAATGTTTGGGAAGAATGTGTTTAAGAAAAAGCAAGAGTAGCTAATCAAGAAGCAGTACTATTAAGGGATGAACACCAAGCCCTAGCTGCTCATGCTAAAGGAGGAAAGAGAAGGTCTCATTTCCAAAAGGAGACCCACCTACATAAGGAATCTCACTCCTCGAGGAGATTCACCCATTTCCATAAATAATCTCACCCTCCAAGGAGATTCCAAAAATATCAGAAAGGTCAAAGAAGAGAAGAAGATTTATCCTCTTATCAATGTTATCATTGTGATAAGATGGGACATATTGCTAAGAATTGTCCAACCAGAAGAGAAGAATACAAGAAGAGAAACAACAAAAGACATCATGCCCATCCAATTGAAGATGATGAGCCACCCATGAAGCTGACTAAGGAAGAGATTGAAGACTATGTCTTATTTTCCGCCCTCTCAGTATCTTTGACACCTGGTGAGGATGCTCATAGACAGTGGTGCCTCTAAGCACATGACAGGTCAGAGAGACATTCTCTCTAGCCTTACAGAAAAGAACTTTCCCCAGAAAGTTACACTTGGAGATGATTACCAGTACCCTATCAAAGGACTGGGAGAGTCCACCTACAAACTTGATTCAGGGACCCCAATGATGAAGAAGGATGTACTATATGTACCAGGTTTGACAAAGAACTTACTTTCTATCTCAGCTTTAGATAAGAAAGGTTTTAGGGTTGCATTCATAGATGGTGAAGTTCTTATGTGGCCTAAAGGAAAAACCATAGAAGATGCAATTGTCATTGGAACAGAAGAAGGTGGCTTGTATAAGCTAAAAGGTCACTCAAATGCAGCCTTGACTCACTCCACTGAGATTCCATGTGAACTTTGGCATAGAAAACTAGCTCACATCAACTACAAAGCTTTACCATATGTGAGCAAGGTAGTTACAGGTCTACCAGAATTCAAGGTTGATCATGAAGGTGTGTGCAAGGGATGTGCACAAGGAAAGAACATAAAGAATCCTTTCCCGAAGAGCGACAGTAAAGCAGAAGGAATCTTGGAGCTCATCCACTCAGATGTATGTGGCCCTGTTATCGCACGGTTTG
>CBVK0100094566.1:0-35687 GCA_900067695.1 Picea abies | reverse complement strand
TAATTTCTCCATTAAATTTATTATTGAAATAATTTATTTTGTATTCACTTGAATCATAATACACTCATCATTTCACTTTATTATTTACTTTTTAAAACCTCTTAAACCACTTTGACTACTTTGACATTTTGGGGCTTCTAGATGACATATGAGGGTCCTCGAACTTCATAAGGCCATAACTCTCAAACCGTGAGGAGTTATGTGAAGTTTTACATACCACCAGAAATGGCATGACATTTATTATCCATATAGAATAAAATTATCTGAAAATATATCATAACTCATATTGTTACCCATCAAACAAACTTGGTTCCATTACCCAAACCTAGGATCTCCAACTTCTCATGACCATAACTCTCTAACTGTGAGGAGTTATGTGACATTCCACATACCACCGGAAAAGACATGACAAGCACTATCCATATAGGATATTTTCCTTGACAAATTCCTTTTCCTTCATCTCATTATTACACAATTGAGCATGGGTTCTCTTACTCCATAAAGCATCTTCTCGTGAGGGCTTTCACCATAAGGGGACCACTTTGGAGTTCATCCATATTTACTTCTTATCAACAATGAAAAAACAATAATGAGTCATATTTACATCAAACAATATTGGGTCCATTAACCAAACCTTTGTGCTATGGGTCTTTCTTCAAGGGTTGACATCAATGACAACCAACCTTAATCAACAATCCTAACCTTGTAGGATAGGTTGCATAGATAGATACCTTATACTATATTTATGTGACATGGTTTATCTTGAAAAATAGTGATGTGTATTTAGACTCTTGATTATGGGGTGGTGTGATGAGTTTGAATTTGTAATTATTAATGTAAGTTGTGACGCATATCACTTGTCCTAATAGTTGTTTTAGAAAAAGGACATTTTCCTCTATTGTACTCACTTATTGTTGTCATAATGGAGGGGTCGTTACATATGGTATTAGAGAAGGTTCAACCCAACAACATTGAATCACTATGCCTTCCATTGTGTTAAATTGAATGATTAAAATATATCACTAATTAATTTGAAATTGTCCCTGCAGGTAATAATGGTTACAGGACACAGGGGAAGTAGTCGACATGGCATGGGAGGAAGAGCTGTGATGCCTCTGATAGTATCCATGTCGAAGGGGTCTAACTCCAAGGAGAATAACAATCCACTGAGTAGGAACAGGTTGTTGTGGGAGATGTGGTAGGTATGATGAGGTCCTTCTAGAGGATGTTAGAGGCATTGATTAACCGACTAGATTGAGATGAGAGAAAAGCATCTGTACCCAATGAGGGTTCACAGCATGCTCCAACTATTAGTAGTCTATACATATAACTCTAGAAGGTGAATTTTCCTGAGTTTATGGGTGTCGTGAATGGATTAGAGGATGAGGCATGGTTGGAGAATATGGAGATGTGATTTGCACTTCATGATTACACCTCTAACATGAAAGTTTGCATGGAAATTGATCCCTATTTTATTAGTATAACAAAATGAATATATATTATTAACAAGTGCTTAACACAAAATAAAAGAGATATAATAAAATTGATTTTCTATTCAATAAGGAAATAAGTTGAAACTATAAAATGCAGCGGAAACAAGCTTCCTGGAATGGTGGCATCTTATCTCTGAGAAGAGATGTGATGGTTGCACTCATTTGCAAGAAGAATATCATTACAATGAGGATCTGAAGGCCTTTTTACAATAAATAGGAATTCCAAAAACCCTAGACATCCAAAAACCTAACCCTAGGAGATGAAGAACCAAAAGGCATGTGGGCCCTGTCTGGCTAAGTTAGTACATCAACTTCCCAGGGTCGTAACTTTTGCATATGATATTCATTTTAGGTGTATGATGGCTTGTTGGAAAGGTATTGTCGAGGTGATTCACCTTGGGGGATCAATAATTCCTTTGAATATCATTGTGAAGATCAATCCTGAAAAACCTTCATTTATTCCCTCAAAATGGTCGTGGAAGTTAAAACTGCTAAAAATAGTAAATTGCCAAAATTGTCAGAAAATTGTTTTGAGCCAATTGGAAAAGGTGGGTGGACACCGATATCCACCTAGATAAATTATCCATCCTTAGGAAGCAATGGTCTTCATTTATTTGAGTTCCCCCATCAGATGAGGAAATTTCTGCTAAATTTCACCCCGAGTGAGCCACTTGCCTTAGTGTAACAACTTCCCTGCTTTGATGACTCGATAAAGATAGATCCTTTGTTGTCGAGTTCCCTTGATATGTGTGCCCACAATATGTTCATTGGATGCATGTTGTATGTAGTCGGGGTTGAGATATGTTGGTTTCAGCTGCTCTGCTATGTTTGAGGTGTCCAATAATGGTGGGAAATAAGGGCGAAGGAGATCCACTCTCAACACTTGGTGCAGGCCAAGGAAAGGAGGAATGTTGAGCTCAAAATAATTATCCCCTATGGCCTTGGTGATGGTGTACGATCCATAACGGATTTGGCGAAGCTTCCGATGGGGTCTTTTAAGGCATTCTTTCTACAAGTGCAACCAAACTTTGTCGCCCACCTGAAACTTATGTGGCACCCGATGTTGATCATGGCGCTTCTTGTACTTGTAATTGGACTTTCGTAGGATATCCTGAACCTGTTAGTAGATGTGTTGGATCTGCTCAATGAACTGGGTGACTTTGTTAGCTTCAGTTGGAGCAAGATATGAGTCAGTTGAGGTGACCTCAAGGGGAAGTGCAACATCTATGGGACTCAATGGTTGGAATCCCAACCCCACCTGAAATGGGTTGTGGTCGGTTGAGCTATGTAGGGCTCAATTATACCTATGTTGGACATAGGGAAGGCTCTCATCCCATGTGCAAGGGTGCTTTGAATTATACATGCGAAGGATATGCACAATCATTCGATTTATGACCTCATTTTGGCCATCTGTCTAGGGGTGGAAGGCCATGGATTTGGTGAGATTGGTGTTCAGTAGTGACCAGAGGCTCGACTAGAATGTGTTGCGAAATTGAATGTATCAATCTGAGATAATGTTTTTTGGGATTCCAAAAAGTACCTAGACTCATTCAAAGAATATCTTGGTAGTGGCCTTTGTTGTGATGTTCTTCTTATAGGAAACTAGAATTTCCATCTTAGAAAAGCGATCAACAACTACAAAAGGACAGTCGTTTCCCCACTTGGTGGATGGGAGGCCCGACATGTAGTCCATTGAGATGGATTCCCATGGCATGTCAGGAGTAGGAAGAGGGGTGTATAGGCCCTATTTCTTAGTGGTCAGTTTGGTAATAGCACAAACAGTGTAGGACCTGATATACTTGCTGACCTCCTATCAAAGTTTTAGCTAGTATAAATGTTTTCGTAGCATCTCCACTGTCTTTTCGACGCTGAAGTGTCTTGCCATCTGACTGTAGTGGAATTCCCAAATCACCATCACTCACTCTCTTGATGGAACATAGATATGGCCCAAATGACAAAACAACCCATCCTAAAGATGAAAATTATCAACAACTACATTTTCACCAAACATTTGGTAGGTGGCGGAGAAGTCTAGCTCTGCCTCATAGAGATGGCACCATCCAAAGGACTCATGACCACAAGAGTCTAGCACCATGGTTATTGTCACGACTGGCGGTCTGTTGAGGCAATCAATGACATGATTGGTGATTCCTATTTTATACTTTATGTTGAGGTGGAATTGCTGCAAGTATGTGGACCACTTTTTATGGCAATCATTCTGCAATTTTCCTTGTGTCTGCATGAGCTACAGTGTCTTATGATCAGTGTGGATGATTGTCTCCTTCCCAAGAATATAATGTCTCCACTAGCGATAGGCTTTCACAATGGAGTAAATTTCTTTGTCATAAGTAGGGTACTTACAAACAACATCTGATGGTGTCTGACTATAATAGGTCGTGGGGTGGTTGTGTTGACTGAGAATGGCACCCACCTCATAGTTTGAAGCATCTGTCTCGATCTCTGTAGTAACCATATTAATATAACATCCATTAATTCCATAAACTGAAATAGTAACTTCTACTTGATTTCAGAAACTCAGTAATTTCTTATAAATTCATCACATACGCATATAAATTTATCAACGAATAATAATTTCATAATAGAAATAAACAATTTTACCATAATAATTTCATAACAAAATAGAAAAAATACATAATTTTAAATACCTTGGCCTGATGCTAACCCTCCTCTTTCCACTTGTCTTGTTGACCTTCCTGTTGTTGCCTTGCCCAGCTTGAAGCCACGGACCAACTCTTCCCAAACCATGTTTCCACCCTGCCAACTAGGACAACTTCCTAGCTCCAGGATACCATATGGATATCCTGGCCCCCATGCCCAAAACCCCCAGCAAACTGGTGCCCCTTGTACTAATCCTCCCTGACTACTGAACTCAAAAACTCTCCTATGCAAATCCAAGAGAACCCTCCCCCAAAAACCCAAGAGAACCCTCTTCCAAAACAAGTAGAATCATCCTCCCTTCTGTAAACCCTCTTCCATTCATATCCCCCCTTCACCGCCCTTTCTCCTCATTTATTTCTTTACCTACAAATTTATTACCTTATCCTCATAGTTAATTCCCCTTACCCAATTATTAATGTTCCTTATCCGTTTATTAATGCTTATTATCCCCTAGCATACATACATCATTTAATTAAACAATATAATTTATTAACCCTCTTAACTTAATACCCATGCTAATGAATGTAACAGGTAATTAATTAATCAATTAATTAGTCAAATTATAACAATTAATTAATTAATAAATATTTAATTAGTATCATTATACCAATATTTGTTTAATTAATAACATGTTAGAAAAATTAATTACCTAATAAATTTTTACTAGGGTTGTTACATACACCCACCCTTCAGAAAACTTCGTCCTGAAGTTAAGGTGTCTTATGGTACAAAGGAAAAGAAACATGGTTCACATATTCATAACAATTAACTGACATTATCAGTAAGTAAGTAAAGAAAACCCACACATACTAGTGTATATGTACAAGAAATGCATGTGTAGCTAGTACATACAAGTCTCATGCATGTACTAATAATCAAAACTATCATCCTTTAGTAATTTATGTATGCATCCAATCCAGTCAGCAAGACTAGTCTTTTATAAAAGACAACAAACCAATCAATTGTTTGAGAAATCCTTTAATTACTATTATCCAATTCAACAATTTTTATTTAGACAACTGTGGTTTAGTTACGTAATAATGAATATTCATATATACACATTTCTCCTTTTTTTTTTGAAGGGAAAACATTAAATTCGACCACAAGACAGATCTTCATACCTTCTCAACTATTACTACTCATCCTTCCTCCCTAACCTACTTCCATATCCATTCCTATCCTTCCTCTACTAGACTATCTTGGAGCATCAACTATATTGACCTAACTCCAAATAGAACCTGTAAGAGGAAGTGTCACTATCTCGACCAAGCTTCCCTAGCAGGCATCTGATAGTCATCATCACACATCTTGGGGAGCGTGAACTAACACCGTCCTCCCATGACTTCAGGTTTCGGAGGATACACGGTGGGAAATGCCTCCACCCCTCCTAATCATAACTAGGGTCCACACCCTACAATGGAATATATAGTCACACTGTGTTGTTGGGGGTTTTGTCATCGTTTATTCGGTTTTGGGCAGTGTCATCACTTGAAATCATGCACTGGTCCACATATCATAGCAATGCATCTAAACCAATATAATTTCACATACAATATTCATACCATAATGTTTCTCGGTTAGTGGTCTTGATATCCACTTTCATCATCATTATCCCTTGGCTATTTCATAGCCCATAACTTGCAGATTAGTCTGTAACACAAACTCATACATTTCTATGCATTATCATCATGTAATTGCATACTATCATCATTTCAATTTGGTATCCCTGTACCGATAATTTAACATCAAAGTTTTGTAGTTAGAAATAGATCTCATAATATCCCATAATTCAATTTCAACACCCATTCATAAGATTGTCATTTACCCAAAATAGATCGCATCATATCCAACATCATTCTAATAGTATTTTAAACATTCATTAAATTCACATTCTCACAATATGTCGAATCATATACGTCATCATCAATAACATTTAAACATTCATAAAATTTACATTCACATAATAGATTGCATTACATAAGTCATCATCAATAACATTTAATCATTCATAAAAGTTCATACATTTAAAGTTTAAGTGTATCACTTAATAGTTTCATTGTGACTAGAAAATTAAGTATATAAGCCTTAGGTAATCCTGGCTGTCTAATTCAAAAGGTGGTGTTACATACACCCAACCTTCAAGAAACATGTTCTCGAGGTGGTCAAAAAAGTGAGGGATAGTCTTGTTGTAGTGTCTCGGTGTCTTCCCAAGTAGCAGATCCTGGACCTTAACTTGGTCTACCAGACGGTTTCTGATCTGTCGGACTCTACGGTCCAATATGCATAATGGTTCTACCGTGAGGGTTCCCACATCCGATACATGCAATTCCTTCCAATTTAGTTTATGTGATTCATCAGCAACATAATGATGTAAACTAGATACATGAAATACATTATGAGTTTTATGCAAGTGGGGTGGTAGTAAGAGACGATATGCAATAGATCCAATTTTCTCTTGGATCCTGAATGGTCCTATAAATCAAGGTGATAACTTTCTCCCCTTCCTAAACCATATGGTACTCTTATTAGGCCTGATATGAATGAAAACCTGGTCTCCCACTTCATAACTTCGGTCGGTCCTGTGTGCATCCGCATAGCTTTTTTGCCTATCCTGTGCTTCCTTTAGTCTCTGCCTAATCTGGATCACCTGTTATTCCATCTCCTGAATCAATTATGGCTCAACTGTTACTCGGTATTCTAGTCTGTCCCAACTCAATGGCATTCTACATGGCCTCCCATACAAAGCTTCATAGGGTGGCATTCCGATGGAACTATGAAAACTGTTATTGTAGGCAAACTCTACCAAAGGTAAGTACTTCTCCCACTGGGTTTGATTATCCATGACATACATCCTAAGCATGTCTTCCATGACTTGATTTACTCTCTCCATTTTCCCATCTGTTTTAGGATGATAAGTTGTTCTTAAGTTCAATTGAGTCCCCAATGCTGACTATAAACTTGTCCAAAACCTAGAAGTGAATCTGGAGTCCCTATCTGAAATGATCTTCTTAGGTATCCCATGCAAATGGATAACCTCACTTACAAACACACATGCCACATCAGTGACAACATAAGTGTCTCTAACTGGAATAAAATGAGCACTCTTGGTTAACTTATCCACTATCACAAGAATGGCATTGTGTCTATGGGATGTGAGCGACAACCCCACAATAAAATCCATACAGATGACTTCCCATTTGGATATAGGAACATCATGTGGTTGTAGGAGGCCTACCGGGTGATGGTGGTCGACTTTCACTTATTGAAACTCTAGGAATTTGACGATGGAATGGACTACATTGTGCTTCATGCCTACCTAGAAGAAGAGATTCCTCATATCTGCGTACATCTTCTTCACACCTAAATGCACACAATAAAGTGCGTTATGGGCTTCCTTTAGTATGATACTTTGAATATCCCCATTCTCAGGCATGTACATCCTTCCTTGATATCTTAACAGTCTCTCTGTTTCCAGACTATATCCTTCATACTTTGGATCTAACTGCCTCCCTCTCTGGAGGTTTGAAGTAACCTTTAAATACCAACTGTCTCCTGGGAGTTGTGTCAACACATGTTCCCTTGGATTGACCTTTAAGGTTACCAAGGAGAAGATACATGGTCTCCTACTCAAGGCATCTACGACCACATTTTCCTTTCCCTTCATGTACGAAATACCAAAATCATACTCACTCATAAACTCACTCCATTGCCTTTGCCTGGAATTCATATCTCCTTGAGTGAAGAGATGTTTTAAACTTTGATGGTCTGTTTTGAGCTCAAATTTTTACCCCACTAGATAGTGCCTCCAAATTTTCAGAGCTAGCATTACAGCTGCCAACTCTAAATCATGAGTTGTGTATAACTCTTCGTGTTTCTTCAACTTCCTTGATGTGTATGCTATCAATCCTCCACCCTGCATTAGCACGGCCCCCAACCCTTTCTTCGAGGCATCCATGTAGAATATAAAGTCTTTTTCCATATTCGGCACTCGTAGAATTGGCGCACTAGTTAGTAACCTCTCAAGCTCAATGAATGCACCATCACACTCTTATGTCCATTCATACCTGACCCCCTTGCGCTACAAGGTGGTGATGGGTTTCACTATTTTTGAGAACCCTTCCAAAAATCTCCGGTAATAACCTGCTAGCCCCATGAAGATTCTCACCTCATGGGAATTTTTCGGCATTGGCCACTCCATAATGGCCTTTACCTTTTATGGGTCCACAGAGATTCCTTCGCCGGAAATGATATGACCTAAGTAGTGGATCTCTTTCTGGAAGAAGGAACACTTCGACAACTTCCCATACAATTTGTTCTCTCTAAGGTAGGACAACACTATTTGCAAGTGTTCCTCATGTTCTCTTTCATTCTTGGAATAGATGAGGATGTCATCTAGAAAGACTTGTACAAAATGGTCTAAGTACTTCTAGAATACGTCGTTCATGAGGATCATGAATACTGTTGGCACATTGGTCAATCCAAAAGGTAAAGCAACAAACTCGTAATATCCAAACTGAGTTTGAAAGGAATTTTTTGGGATATCACCTTCCTTAATCCTTAACTGATGATACCCTAACCGCAAATCAATCTTTGAGAATACCACTTCTCCTTTCATATGATCGAAGAGGTCATCTATTCACGACATTGGGTACCTATTTTTCACTGTAGCATGGTTCAAGTCCCTGTAGTCTATACACAGTCACAAGGATCCATCCTTCTTCTTTACAAAAATTGTTGGTGCACCCTAAGGTGAGACACTGGGCCTTATTAGTCCTAAGTCCAGTAACTCTTTCAACTGCATTTGCAATTCACAAAGTTCTAGCTCTGTCATCCAATACGGAGTCTTGGAGATTGATTCTGCACCAGTTTTTAGCTCAATAGTAAAATCAAACTCCCTCTCAGGAGGTAACCATGGTAACTCGTTCATAAAAACATCTTTAAATTTTCACAATACCGGGTACTGATCCAATGAGGGTCCTTTCATATCATTCACTGCTTCCACCACATAAAGTCAACACCCTTTCCTCAAGCATCGCTTAACCTTCATAATTGATATAAAGCGTAATGACACTTTTCTCTGTACACCATGGATCTCTACTGGTCTTCCTTCATCATCGACACAAAGCACCTTCTTTGCGAAACAATCTACCATGGCTCAGTGAGTTGCTAACCAATCCATTCCAATGATTAGGTCATATGCCCTGAGAGCAGTGATGTATACCTTCAACCTGGTAGTACACACTCCTAGGTCCACTATACAATTATCAACACTAGGTCCTACTGCTTGTTTTTTCCCCGAAGCCATCTCGACTTGTTTAAAGTCATCATGCGCATAGGATGCCAACCCACTCTTTTCTAATGCAGATGGTGAAATGAAACTATCTGTCGCACTAGAATCAAATAAAATCTTAACATTGATATGATTTAGCATACCTGATGACTCCACCACCGTGGATTGATGTTCGTCCTGGCGGTTATTAACCGCTGTGTAAATCTAGTGGCTGCTACTTGATTTCCCCATCTGTGCCTTTCCTTCTCTATGCACAAACCCTGATTGTAACTCTAGGCAGTCATGCTGGTAATGGGGTCCTCCGCACCCCCAATAGGTAACACGAGATTGAACCTGTGTATTGTTATGTGACTGTCTTTGAAATGAATTCCTTCCCTTGGAACCCCTGCCCCTACTAGTTGTTCCCTGATATGGTCGTGGGCCTATCTGCGTTGTTGGCAATGAACAAGATGTTGCATTTGTTTCCATTGAAATCCCTGTAGCTACTATCCTTGGCGCGACTCTGTTACCATATGGTAGTGGCCTTGAGCCCCCTCCCCTAGGAAATGTTCTCGGGGCCTTTCCTACGAATCCAAGGCGATGCAGAAATGTTGGTCTTGTACCCCCGGTTAAGTTCATGTGTTCTTTTGCATAACACACATTTTCCATTGCTTCCACTACTGAAGACGGTTTCCACATCCGCACCATATCTCTTATCTTAGGTTTCAATCCATAGATGAAGCACTCTTCCTGTCATTGGTCATTGTCCATATATGAAACATATTTGACCAGTTCCATAAATTTGATCTCATATTCTTCTACAGTTATGTTTCCCTGTACTAAGGCATGAAATGCCCCTACCTATTGTTCCTCATAGTATGCTGGTAGATATTTCCTTTGGAACCTCTCCTCCAAAGGTTCCCAAGATACTGTGTCTAGGGTAAGGTGCAGTTGTCTTTCCAGGTTGCCCCACCAGTTCAAGGCATTGTCTCTTAACTGAAAAATTGCAATCTTTTCCTTTGAGTTGGATGCATAGTCCCTTAAGGAAAAACACCTTGTCATTCCTTCCAACCATGCTTCCACGCATTGACTAGCACGACCCCCAACAAACTCTGGAAGTTTGATCTTCTACAATTCTCATGTGATGTCTTCGGGTGGAGGTCCTCCCCCTGAATCCCTTTATGCTTTTGGATTACCCATTCCAGACGGTGGGGGTTCCACTTCAGTCCCTGCCAGTTGTCGCCCCTTTAAAGTCTCATTAATGGCTTCCAACGAGCACAGTATGAGAGCTAGTTTGGGCGATGGTAATGGTGGCACTGGTGGTGTTGGCGGTGCTTGCGACAATTCTCCCCTGCCTTGACTCCCTCGAGTCCTAACCATCATGTATGCTTTAACCTGCATCAACCAAAGTTGTCAGGGTGAGTTCAAGGACGTTTCAAATTGGTGCTACTTAAACTAGAAACAGGGTTAGGTGTAAGTTTTCTTTACTTGTATGTAAACAAACATTACTCCTTTAAGGGATTGGCTAGGTTAGGATTAGGATTAAGCATCTAAGCTTGATTTCTTCGCCCCTATGAAAAGAAATTATTGGTTCCCTTGCCCTATAGCTACACTAGCCTTGCACCATACTCGGCAATTCCTATGCTTACTCTCCTAGTGCATATGTTTCCTCCTTCCCGCTTGTCCTAGTCTAAGTCCTTTCAACTTTTTTCTTACAACTAAATATCCTCCAATGCTTGACTCGGGAGCTTTTCCTTGGCATGTAGTGTTAGCATTGTCAATTGTTGCAATGAGATTTAGCGTTGACTTTGACTGGTGCAATGGAGTGGAGGGACTTGGCGCTCGGCTCTACGAATTGTGTGTACAGTCTTGTGAGCCTGACGCTTGGACAATCAAAGTTTATACTTGGGATACAAAGATCACCGTTGCTAATTAAGACTTTACCTTGATTTCCAGTGCATTCACTAATTATGATTCAACTCGGTTAGTTGGCTCCGGATCAATAGGTTAGGTAATAAGCCAGTTAGTCTTAATCTTCATATTGTATCTTCCTAATAATAATACTACTTTAATTCCTACAATGTTACCATTAATCTAATTAAATATAAGAATTTATTTGTAAAGACTTATGAGGGCGTGTTAGCGTTAGTGTTCTTCTTAAGGTACTTCGCTTGGTGGGGGGTCTTGGGTTCAAAACCCATGGGCTCTTTAAAATTTATACTTAGTCCTATATTATTAAATTATTTAAATTAAAACTCATAATTATATATATTTTAAATAATTTAAATTCACACAAGCGTATTAATACTTTTTAAATAAATTATTAAAACTAAAAATTAATATATAAAAAAATAATAATATAATCATTCAAAACCTATTAATACTTTTTTTTTTGTAAACTAATAAAACTAAAAATTAATATATAAAAAAATGATAATATAATTATATATATTAAAAATCTTACTTACAGTTTGGCGAGAGTTTAATGTGCTCCATGGCATTCACTGGTAGCCTTTAAGGTTGGGCTTCTGGAATGAGGTCCATGTGCCCGGCCTCTGGCTCTCAGTACCAAAAACCTAAGCTCTTCCTTAACCCTAACGCATCTTTCTCTTCCACCTCTTTCCCCTGCCGCCTGGCCATTTTGCTATGTCCCTCTCAGTAGGGTCAATGCTCGTCTCTAAGAACTGGTGCTTGGGCGATGGTTTTTGTATTACGAAGGGAGAAGAAGGGATATGGAAATACTGGCAACAGATCAACAACAATTCATTTCCCATGCCTCACCAAAGTCAGGAGCATCAGCACAGTGAGGAGTTTGTCCCTCTCCTAGGGATGCATCACTAATGTGATGAGCATCACTAGATTTACGAACCCATCGCCATTTGGATGCATGAATTCAGGATGCATCACCAAATCCATGACCATCACCGAAGAGACTACTCAGTCGCTGGCCCCATCACGAAGAATGAAGAAGGTGTGATCCATCACCAAAGTGACGAGCATCACCAGAGTGACTGCCTCGTCTCCATCTGGACTCATGAAGTCGGGCTGCATAGCCAGAGTAATGGGCATCACCATGTGGACTGCCTTATTCCAGTCTGTGTCCAGAAAGAAGTCAAATTGCTTCGCCAAAATGACTAGCAGTGCAGCACGGCACTACCTGTAACCTAAGTGAGTTTGGGACATATTCTCTGTCACATGTAGATGTACGACATGCTGCTCAATAAAGATATTTTTTTTCTTGCAAGACTTTGAATATATTTATATTTTGATTGTGAATAGGTTAAAAATTTTGGTAATGCAGGTAAGATTTAATGTTGAATGGATTTTTCCTATAAAATTTTATGTAAATTGAGGCTCATGGAGTCTTATACTGGTGCACCGTTTTTCCATTTTCAATTGATCCAGATACGAAGCCAGCCACAGAATCAAGGGTGACAGTACCAATTACAAAACTTACAATTGGAGTTACAGTTGCATTTGTTCGAGTTTAGGTGCCTTGGCTCCTTATATATCTGGTGAAATGCTAACCGGTTCATCGACTGGCATGGAATCCCGAACTGCCTCGCATGGTGCAGTCTCCTTCCTTCCTGTCTATGTTAGAATTTACAGTGGACACAAATGAAGAGCCACAGGAATAGGATTTCTTGTGTATTATTGCCTAGTGTTTTATCCCATAAACCCAATGTACTTTCAATCCATCACTGTTGTTTATATGATGGTTGCCATCGATGGTTGCTATCTCTACAGTGCGTACTTTAAGGACATGATATGTTCATGTCAATTATTTTTGCTTGTGTGCATGAGATTTTGTTCACGATGCTTTTGTTCCCCTATATTTTGACGCGTTTATTATGTGACGCATTTACACCAAATTCTCCAAACAAGCCCCGGGGTCAAACCCATAGGCTTCCCTTCTATACACATATATTTGTTATATATTTATACATGCACATGTTTTTATTTCATTCCCTTCTATAATTTTATCATCTATAACATGATAGAGTTCACTGTTGTTACAACATTGAGATTGGCACCTCTAGAAATTTCATTTCATATCTCTTATGCTATCCTTAGCCTGATAGAATTAGTTGTATTTCTAATGGTTTGAGATTTTATATATATAGCATGCAGTGGGATACGTGATGGGGAACCAGTACTACGGTGCAAAATCCAGTCTGAACGTATGGATGCCTCATATACAGAAGCCTTTCGAGTTCAGCCTGTCACAGATGTGGGTCATCTCTGGTACCTTTGGAAATTATCTGAACAGAATTGAAGCTGCTCTGAAGTAGGAATGTTAGACGTTCCTACAAGGGAATGATAAAATCCTCTGATATAAAATGGTAATATTTTCAAAAGAGGATTGATGGTTTGATCTATATACTTTCTATACCATGCCAACCAAGTATATTGTTAAAAAAAATTTATCGTGTTTGTAGAGGATTTTAATTTTCCTTCCTTTTAGTGATTGTTGGTTTAATTTTACACAGACTTTTATATTCTACGTTATTGGACTGTCGTTATCCATATTTTGACACCATGAAACAAGCATGCATGTAGTTATAATATGCTTGAGGAAGGAAGCCAAAAGATATGATGTCCTCATTCTAGATGTGAGGTTTAGGTCGCTAAGTGAAGTTTGGCAACTTATGCTAAGTACAACCCCTCGTAATCTTTATGCGGTCTTTAAAGTTTTGTTTTTATTATGATATTTGTTTTTACATTTTCAATATGTATTTCATTTATATTTATATTTGTGTTAAAAAATTTGTGTTTGGTTTGCAGGTTAGGTAGAGATGGAGTTGGAGCTGGGAAGTTGGCCCTTAAGGCTCCAGATTGTGAACAAGGTGCTCTGATACCATGTGTAGTAACCATATTAATATAACATCCATTAATTCCATAAACTGAAACAATAACTTCTACTTGATTTCAGAAACTCAATAATTTCTTACAAATTCAGCACATACGCATATAAATTTATCAACGAATAATAATTTCATAATAGAAATAAACAATTTTACCATAATAATTTCATAATAGAATAAAACAAATATAGAATTTAAAATACCTTGGCCTGATGATAACCCTCTGCTTTCTGCTTGTCTTGTTGACCTTCCTGCTGCTACCTTGCCCAACTTGAAGCCACGAACCAACTCTGCCCAAGCCGTGTTTCCACCCTGCCAATTAGGAAAACTTCCTAGCTCCAGGATACCATATGGATATCCTGCCCCCCATGCCCAAAACCCCCAACAAACTAGTGCCCCCTATACTAATCCTCCCCGACTACCGAACTCAAAAACTCTCCTGTGCAAATCCAAGAGAACCCTCCCCCACAAACCCAAGAGAACCCTCTTCCAAAACAAGTAGAATCCTCCTCTCTTCTGTAAACCCTCTTCCTCTCATATCCCCCCTTCACCACCCTTTCTCCTCATTTATTCATTTACCTACACATTTATTACCTTATCCTCATAGTTAATGCCCCTTACCAAATTATTAGTGTTCCTTATCCATTTATTAATGCTTCTTATCCCCTAGCATACGTAGATCATTTAATTAAACAATATAATTTATTAACCCTCTTAATTTAATACCCATGTCAATGAATGTAACAGGTAATTAATTGATCAATTAATTAATCAAAATACAACAATTAACTAATTAATAAAAATTTAATTAGTATCATTATACCAATCTTTTTTTAATTAATAACATGTTAGAAAAATTAATTACCTAATAAATTTTTACTAGGGTTGTTACAATCTCAAAGGGTTGCTACAGGTCTGGTAGTGAAAGTACTTGGGCTGAACACAAGCGCTGCTTCAAATCGTCGAATGGTTTTCGTTGGGACCGTCTCCACTCAAATTTATCCTTACCACCACTCCTGGTTATTTGGCTGAGGGCCCATACAATATGGGAGAATCCCAACACGAACCTGCAGTAGAAATTGGCAAGGCCCAAGAATCTCTGAAGCTCAGTGAGTTTGGTTGGGGCTAGCCAATAACGTATGACTTGAATATTGGTTGGATCCACATGTATGTCATGTTGATATATTATTTAGCCCAAGTAATGGACCCTATCCATGCCGAAGGAGCATTTTTCCAAGTTGGCATATAGCTTGTGTTTCCGCACGGTGTGGAGAACCTGTTGAATATGCTGCAAGTGTTTGACCCATGTCTTGCTTTAAATGAGAATTTCATCCTGATAAACCACTACAAAAGTATTGGTAAATGGTCGCAGGATATCGTCCATCATCCTCATGAAAGTGGTTGGACCATTTTTCAAACCAAAGGGCATGACCAACCATTCAAAAAGGCCTTCGTTTGACTTAAAGGTGGTTTTCCATACATCTATTTGTTCTATCGGGACCTGGTGGTAGCTAGACTTCAGATCAATCTTATTGAAGTATTTGGCCCTCATGTGTTGATCAAGGAGGTCGTCGATTCAAGGAATCGGGTACTTCTTTCTGACTGTGATTTTATTCAGAGCCTGATAATCGATGTAGAGTCGTCAGGTTCCATCTTTCTTCTGTAGCAGGATGATTGGGCTTCTGCAAGATGATGAGATTGGATGGATGTGCCCCTTGTCAAGCACTTCTTGGATATTTTTCTTGATCTCCTCATTCTCTAATAGAGATTGGTGATAGAATGTCCCATTGGGAAGCAACACACCAGGGGTCATATCGATGGGGCGCTTGACCTGGCAATGTAGAGGTACCATGGTAGGTGAGGAGAAGATATCTGAGTATTCTTCCACGACCTTATCTACTTCCTTTTTTTGTGTGGATAGGTCGACCGTAGAGACCCTATATGTGGTTGTGATCTTTCTCTTAATCTAAGAGTGAATCATGAAGAATACAAACTTCCCCATCTAAGAGATGACCTTCCTGCATTTCTTAACATAGATCAAGGAAATATCACTAGGTGGGACTGCCTTGGGTATCCTATACAATTTCCTGTTCAAAGTAATAATAAAACTACGAGACCTAGACTCATATACAGCATGACGTTTCCATAAATAAGGTTGGCCCAAAAGAACATCACAAACTTTGAGAGGAGAAACATCACATAATACCTTGTCTTTGAAGGGCTTGATGTCATACGACATTCGACACTGTTGGCTGACGCAGAGATCACTTCCTTGGTGGAGCCATCCAATGGTGTAGGGTTGTGGGTACGGTGTTGTCGGCAGGGCCAACCACTTGATGACCTCTACTAAGATGAGGCTCTTCTTACTACTGCTATTCATGATGAAGTGAAGCAGGGTGCCTTTTACCCACATTTGTGAATGGAAGAGGCGTTCTCCTTCTTCTAGCTCATTTGGTTCACCAAGATGGAGCTTGGTGGTAGCAACGTTCACATTGGGTTCCACGTAAATGATCCTTCTTCCACTTTTTAGTTCTATCTCAAAGTCTAAACTCATATCGGATTCATAGGATTTCACTTCAGCCACCAGTGACTACTTTGAGTGGCAGTTAGAAGTGTTATGCCAAGGGCTCTTATGGAAGTCGGACCACTTCCAGATATATTTCTTTATATTTCCAGTGTCCTTCTTTAATTGAGGCTTGGACTAGTTTTCTTGATACTATCCTTATTTACTCTATCCTTTGTTCTTTGGGTTAGGTCCACCCTTTCGTGTCTTTTGTTGTGGCGGGTTCCCAGGCCCAAATTGTCGCGTCTTTTGTTTGATCTTCTGCTCGATTTTGATGGCATATAGGTAGGTTGCACCCAAGGATGAGATGTCCAAAAATTTCATTTCATTTTGGATGCATCTATGAAGAGAACTATGATACTTGAGCACCATATGTCACTCTGAATATTTGATACCCATCTTGGTGCATAAGGTATGAAATATATTTGTGAAATATGGCATTGCTTGGTCTCTTTCTTGTCGCAGTGTAGTCCATTTGGTATACAAGTCGTCATATCTTATAACATGGTAGTATTGTTCCTTAATAGCATCCTTGAAGGATTCCCAGGTGGTCCTGACTGTAAATAATGAGGGTTCCTCTATTTTCTTTTTCTCACAGAAATTTTCCCACCAATCTTTGACATGGGGAACTGCCTTGAGGAGTGAAAAAGTAATATTTTCTCTATTTGAAAAGTTATGGATAGAAAAATACCCTTCTAGTAGATTCAACCACTTGTCTACGGAATCTACGTCTACCTAACCTTCAAATATAGGAATATCAAAGTTTATTTGTACCTTGCAGGGGGTGGCACATCCGCTCGAACAAGATGTGTTGCATTCTGGTAGTCGTCGAAGGATTTGCACGAAATTATCCATCATCTCATTCCTTTATTGTGTGAGGGATTCATCAATAAAAAGTTTGAAAGGATCACCTATCCCATCATCATTATTCTCTCCTTCCATGGGAGGTCGCTTGGGCATGTGAGAGCTTTTTTCCTCAAGAGAAAAAAGCTTGAGACCTATCTCTTTGTACTTCGACCTCATTGGGGACATGCATTAAGACAACAAGGAGAAGACCGCCTCTAATACCACTGATCAAAATTTTATGAGAAGAACGAAATGACTACATATTATTAATAGGTGCTTAACACAAAATAACAAAGATACAGTAAAAGAGGTTTTCCATTCAATAAGGAAATAAGTTGAAACTGTAAAATGCAACAGAAACAAGCTTGTTGGAATGGTGGTGGCTTATATCTGAGAAGAGATGTGATGGCTACGCTCATTCGCAAGAATATCATTAGAATAAGGCTCTGAAGGAATTTTTACAATAAAGAGGAATTCCAAAAACCCTATACATTCAAAAACCTAACCCTAGGAGATCAAGCGCCAAAAGTCATGTGGGCCCCGTCTGGGTAAGTTAGTACATCAACTTCCTGGGGTCGTAGCTTTTGCATACAATATTTGTTTTAGGCATATGGTAGCCCATTGGAAAGGTATCCTCGAGGATATTAATTTTGGGGGCTCAATCATTCCTTTAGATATCATTGAGAAGCTATATCCTTAAAAACCTTCATTTAGGCCCTCAAAATGGCCATAGAAGTTAAAACTGCTAAAAATAGTAAATTACCAAAATTGTGAGAAAATTGTTTTGAGCCAGTTGGAAAAGGTGAGTGGCCACCGATTTCCACCTATATCATAAGTATTTTAGCTAAAGGTGAGTGATCTTCTATGGTGGAAGATGCTCTTACCTCAAATAAACATGGTTTTCGAAGACGTTTCATGGGATCTGTTCGAGGAACGGTTCTAGGAGAGGTACTTGTCTGAGGAATTCATTGAGCACCAACTTAATGTGTTCAACACCTTACATAAGGGTGGTCATATGGTGCTAGAGTATTATGAAAAATTCATGGATATACTTAGGTATTCTCCACATCTGGACATAGAGAATTTAAAGGTCAAAAAGTTTTTGTTTTGACTTAACTTCGACATTCATGCGAAGGTGAGGATTCCAATGCCTCAAACATTGCACGATGCAGTTCATAAGGCCCTCATAGATGATGAAGATATGAATAGTAGGGTTCAGTGAAGGAATCCTTCTAGACTAACTGGACATACTTCATTAAGAGCGCAATAACATCACACACTAGCCAGATAGACTTCAGGGCATCGAGATATGCCTAGAGAACCTACGTTCGCGACACCATAATGAAAGACTCCTTAGTAGAGGACTTCTTGGATAGGACCACAGTAGTAGCAACAATGTCATCCACATAAATAATAGTTTAGGCATGTTTATCAGAACATATCAAGATCACAAAAAGTTAGACCAACAACTTCTACTTCAAGGACTAGGAGTACTAGACTGAGGACTGGATGTTGGACATGTGGACAGCCACATTACTAGTGATATTGTCTGATTGCGAAGGCCAAAGTGGTCAGAACATCAGGGCCCCCTATAGTTGGATATTTGGGCAAGGTCTACAAAATACATGCAGTGGTGAACAATCACAAGGCTGAGCACCAATCCACTATACTCGAGACATCAGGTACAATCACCGACCAAAATTTTAGTATTTTGATAGATCCAGGTGTTATGTAGAGATTTATCTCTAGAATATCATTGAAGAGAATTAAGTTAAAGGAAGTCCAGCAGGACGATTTCAGATACGTAGAAATGGCATCGGGTTCCAAACAAAAGGTTGGAGGAAATGTTATGGACTGTAACTTTAAATTGGGATATTTTGTAACGAAGGAAAACCTATATGTCACGATCTTAGGATCTTATCACTTAGTGATTAGTATGGATTGGTTAGAATAGCATGATGTGATACTTAATTGTAATATGAAAAGGTTATGATTGAAAGATGATTTGGGACAGAGTAGAGTGATTTTAGGCAGAAACCAAGGGGTTTCCTTGAGATTTATTTCTTCCCTACATATACAGAAGAGCATGCTCAAGGGATGAAAGCTTTATGCAATCTTATCACTAAATGAAAAGGGCAAGGCAGAAGGATTAGAAAACCTTCTTGGAGTACACGATTTTGTAGACATGTTTCCATAAGAGTTACCAGGTTTACTTCTTGAAAGAGAGTTGGATTTTACAATAGAGTTGAAACCTGGAACTGAACTAATACCGAGAACACCATATCGGATGTCAATGGCTAAATTGAAGGAATTTTTGGACTTGGGACTTATACATCCAAGTGTGTCACCTTGCGGTGTGCCAGTTATTTTTATGAGAAAGAACGATGGATCAGGGAGACTTTGTATTGACTATCATCAATTGAAAAAAGTGACGATCAAGAACCAGTATCTGTTACCAAAAATAGATGATCTGTTTGACCATATGAAGGAATAAATGGTGTTTTTGATGAATGATTTGAGATCGGGATATCATCAATTATAGATTAAGGAAGAATATATCCCAAAGACTACATTTAAGATGAGATTTAGACACTATGAGTTTACAGTTTTACCATTCATTTTGATGAACCCCTTGGGGGTATTCATGAGTTTGATGAATGACATTTTTTGTGAATAGTTGGACAAGTTTGTTCAAGTATTTATTGATTACATATTGATTTATTCTCAGATGAAAGAAGAGCATGACGAACATTTAATATTGTTCCTCCAGTTTCTATGAGAAAAAAAATTGTACAGGAAGTTATCGAAATGTTATATTTATCAATCCAAGATTCATTACTTGGGACATATCATATCTCGTGAAGGTATCATTGTGGATCTAGTGAAAGTAGAGGGTATTATGGAATGGCCAACACCGAAAAATGTACAAGAAGTGTGTAGTTTTATTTGTTTAGCAGGATATTACCGACGATTCGTTGAAGGCTTTTCGAAGATAATGAATCCGATCACAGAATTGCAAAATAAAAACAAGAAGTTTGTTTTGAGAGAGAAATGTGCAGAAGCATTTCAAAAGCTTAAAGATTTGTTGATGACAATAATACTGAAATTCCCCGACATGGACAAGGAATTCTTGGTATGCACGGATGCATCCAAGGAAGTTTTAGGAAGAGTTTTGATGCAATATGGTTGAGTAATCGCTTACAAGGAATTGTATATGACTTGAGAGTTTGGAGACAATATTTGATTGCAAAAAAATTGGAATTAAAGATAGATCATTGTGGATTGCAGCATATATTTACGCAAAGTGACTTGAACACATGACATACGCATTGGTCAGAATTACTTGGTGAATAGGACTTTGAGATTACTTATATTAAAGTAATGGTGAATAGAGTGACATATGCATTGAGTCAGAGACCACACATATTCTCAATAATACCTCTTAAGACAAATCTTCGGGAAAGGATTCTAACTTTACAGATTGAAGATGTCTGGTATAAAGAAGTTAAGGATAATATTGGATGAAATACCATGATGGTATCGAAATTTCAAGGTTAATATTTATAAAATGATTGATTGTTGATATTTAATGGAATAATTTGTGTACCATTTAACAATGAATTAAGAAGTTTGATATTGAGTGAAGCTCATAAAGAAGTTTGCATGGCTCATCCGGGAGTCACAAAGATGAAGGAAGATCTTAAGCCTTTATTCTTTTGGAAGGGAATGAATGTAGACATAGTTGGTTACGTGGTGAGACGTCTAGAATGTCAGCAAGTGAAGGATGAACATAGACATCCAGGAGGATTATTACATCCACACACTATTCTTTAATCGAAATGGGAAGTAATTTAGATGGAATTTATTGTTGGATTTCCATTGACAGTAAGGAGACATGACTCGATTTTTTTGGTAGTTGACACTCTAATGAAGAGTGCACACTTTATTCCAGTTTGTACGATGTATCAAGCACCATATGTAGCTAGAATTTTCGTTAACGAGATTGTGAGGTTACACGGAGTACCAAGAAGGATCATATCCAATCAGGGATCGACATTTATGGGACAGTTTTGGACCAGTTTCTAGAAGGATTTGGGAACAAAAATGAACTTTAGTACAACATATCACCCATGTTGGAGATATTACACTTTACATATAATTATTTTCCTAATTTTTACAGTCCAATGTTGAGAACGATCCCTTAGATGAGAATATTCTCTCTAGAGAATATTTCCCTACAAAATAGGACATCCCTCTTCAGTTAAGAGTCAATTACACTCGCATAGACTAGTGGAAGTCACTCATGCATGGAAACCTTGGTTTTATCACCATGGGTTGCATGTATCTCTCTCACTTCCACACATGTGTCTCAATCAACTAATGATTGCATGGATCAGTTAACTAGGACTAGGTGGCAGTTCACTCCAGTGTATGTCAATGAGTTTCTATATCTCTCTAGATCACTAGTATGGCACATTAGTTACTCATGTGTCCTATATCTATTGTAAATTATTCACTCTTTGGGTGTGGATTACGGTTAATGAGAATTCTTCCATTCTTTCTCTCCTTTTTCTTTCTCAATTTATCTCTGCAAACGTGTGTAGTATTTTCTATCTAGATCTATTTTTTGCAGGTTCAACACATTTACATGGTATCAAAGCTGACAGACTGCTAACAAAAAGCTACACCATTATTTTTTGCAAGTACTGTAGATTGAAGAATGCAAAAAATAAGGATTATTCATCGACAATACTTCTCACGTGTCATAACTATTTGGAGTCGAAGCCAATAATTATGATTTTTCTTAGATACAGAGGCTTGTACCAAATAAATATCGAAATGGAAGTAGATAATGATTCTATAGATGAGAAAAATGATTTTCTCAATAGACAAGATATGGACATAGGACATATCCTCTGGTTTATTTCTACTGAAATTCTCCATCAAGTATATGATGACTCACAAAAATCAACTCCAAATGAATTATGGCCTATATTGGAGGTTCTATTCAGGAGTAAAGAAGATTTTGAATATTTCATGCAGGAGGTTGAACAAATAGAGCCAGAAGAGAAGCCATCACAAGATCAAGCCTCTTATTATGAAGAGTCTTCTACAAAAGTATTTGCACTAATTTGTATTCCATTAATTGAAGATAATTTCTACTCCATTTCAAAAAAAAAATCTGAATTTCATGTGAAATATATATGGCATGCATCTCAGGAATCACATCCAGACACGTTTTCATGCACCATGCATGCATCTCAGGAGACAAAAAGGGAGTCACGCACATCAAACTCAATTATGATATTTTTTTATCATGATTTACAGAAACAAATTGTATATTTGAATTTCTCTTGGAAAAATATCCAATTTCAAAAAACAATCGTCCAAAATGGAGTCTAGGAAGTGAAGTCATGATCATTTTAAAATCAACAAAATTTCAGTATTTTTCTGGAAATGATCACACGATTTTTGAAATTTCATCCAAACTTTATTTGCATATTATTCATTAAAAGAAGAGAAAGTGGATATGTGTGAACATATCAATGATGCATCTACTTCATCAGATCCATGCAGACATCTACATCTTCAACAAAAACTTCAATGAGCACAAACTTGCATAGTTGCAAGGTCTTCTTAGAGTGAAGGACATGGTTGCTTAGCAATTGTTTTTTTGTTCCTTATCATTTTTTGTATGCATTGTAATTTGAGGGAGGGGGGGGGGAGGGGGTTCCCATGAGGTTTTCCCTCATTCCTCATTTTTTCAATGTTTAATTATTATATGCATTGTACAATGGGTACCTAACATGGCCTTTGTTTCCAAGAGACATTCATCATGTACACCCTAGTAGTGTTGAGGGGAGGTGTTGGAGATATTACACACTGACATAATTTTTTTCCTAAGTTTTACAGTCCAATGTTGAGAATGATTCCTTAGATGATAATATTCTCTCTAGAGAATATTTCCCTACGAAATAGGATGTTCCTCTTCAGTTAAGAGTCAATTACACTCAGTTAGGCCAGAGGAAGTCACACATGCATGGTAAACTCGATTTTATCACTAGGAGTTGCCTGTATCTCTCTCACTTCCAAACATGTGTCTCAATCAACTGATGATTGCATGGATCAGTTAAGTGGGACTGGGTGGTAGTTCACTCCAGTCTCTGTCAATGAGTGTCTAGATCTCTCTAGATCACTACTATGGTGCATTAGTTACTCATGTAGCCTATATCTATTGTAAATTAATCACTCTTTGAGTGTGGATTATGGTTAATGATAATTCTTCCATTATTTCTCTCCTTCTTCTTCTTTCTCAATTTCTCTCTGCAAATGTGTGTAGTAGTTTCTAGCTAGATCTATTCTGTGTAGGTTCAACACATTTACAACCCAGAGACAGATGGAAAAATAGAAAGAATGAACTAGATTTTGGAGGATATGTTTCGTATGTATCTAATGGACCAAAAAAAACGTTGGGAATATTTCTTTCCACTAGTAGAGTTTGCATACAACAATAGTTATCAAAGTACGATTAAGATGAATTTGTTTGAGTTTCTTTACCAAAGACTGTGTCGAATGCCATTGAGTTGGGATTGAATTGAGGATAGGGTCCTGGAAGGAACATAAGTGATTCAAGAAATGGAAGAATAGATTCAATCGATAAGACATAGGATTAAAGAAGCATAATATCAGTAGAAGAGTTATCTTTATGTGCATTGTGTTGACCAAAGTTATGAAATTGGCGACAGAGTTTTCTTTCGGGTTGTTGAGGAAAAGATATGTAATGATCTTACTCAAGCATTTTCAGATAACAAAGAAACCTGACCTGAATGATCCTGTGTTAAGGGCTAAATTAGCTAAAGGTATGGGACATAATTATTTTTCTTGGATAAATAAAAATAGACGGGAATGTCACCCTAGGTTTATAGCCAACAAAAATAACACCCTAACGCATAAGTATTAATTACCAGTGCTTAGGCTAGTCTTTTATCGATAAAAAGCTTGCTAGAAATTTACTTTTTATGCAATTTTTTGAATATAACAATTGTTGAAATAAATGTAAAGATAGAAGTAAAGACACCAAGATCATAATCAAAACAGATGAGACATAAAGAAATCCTTTATTTAATTCCAATTCACCATAGATTCATTTTATTTACAAAATCTCATATAGAAAGTTTCGACCAAATTCAAACTTAGACATCCCCGATGGAACATACAAAAGGACCTCTGACAAAAAACCAAAACTGAACTCTAAAATCTGGATCATCTTGCCACATATTGTTTCCCACTCGACTCTGCACAATAGCCTTTGTCATTCATGAAAACTAATTCACAAATAGACAAGTCTACAAAGACTATCAAAGATAGATCAACACCTCTAAAAAACAAGTGTCTGAATGATGTGATCCAACCCTAAATATTGTTGTCTACAATAAGACCATGCTATCATAAAAGAGAATTAGGCTTGTGATGAATATATGAATGAATGAAAATTGAACTATCTCAATAAACTCAAAGAGCAAACCTTAGTATGATTCTACTTATATCCTCCTTTGTTCTTCCCTTTCCTTTTTCTTATAAACAAATTAGAATTGGTTGAAGTAGTTGAACCAACTCATTAGTTAAGTTAATTACAAGACTCAACCAACTTTAGTTAGGGGGGGAGTATTAATCATAATAAGGGTTATAATTAAATAACAACTAGTAGGTGGGACCCCTTGTGACTCCCATTAGTTATTAAGAATCATAACATACTAGTTAATTAAGCAAAAACACACCTCCTAGTGACTCCCATCAACATATTCACTTTTGGCAATTTAGCTCTTGATATTTGAAATTATTTTCAAAAAATATTACTCATATATCTAAAATAAAGCATCCTATCCAAAAATTCCTGAAGTCCATTGTCATCAACAATAGATAAAATAAAACTCAAAATCCATATTTCCCACTCTGAGAAGAAATATTTCCTTGACTATTGTTGTCACCCTTCGATTTTCCTGAATTTCCCTTTGGTTGCACTGAGCCTTTAGGCCAAGTCTCATTGATCCCATAGGAACAATCATCCATCAAATGCATCTGGGAAGACATGGATTTGTCAGAGCCATTGGAGGGTGAGGAAGAAACAACAGTGGTGTTTCCTTTGTCAGGGGCATGGTGGGGCTTAGTTTTCAATATCTTTCTAGCATGGGAGGATTGCACTGGTGAGTGGGCAGCAACTTGGGCAATGTGTTTAATAGGTAGAGTAAAAGGTAGGCATAAATTATTCTAGCCATGGTGTTGGGAGAGTTATTGGTGGACAGTCTCTTTCCATCCATCATTTTCAGGGACCTCGGGTTGCAATGGAACATGAGGAGGCACAGTGATACCAGGGGATTGCGGAACTTGGAAAGGAGGCCTTTCGGGCTTGGGTTGGACCATTCCTTTCGCAATCCAATTAAAAAAATCATCCTGAAACAACTGGCCAAGCTCTTGCAAGTCAACATCAAAATGTATGGAGAACCTTGGCCTTCTTGGGCCTCTGTTCCAATTACCTCTCCCTTTGTTTCCTCAGCCATGGCAATCTCGGCTGAAAAAACTCATTCCTGCATGCATGATTGATTAGAAAATAGTATTTTAAATAACTATACATAACAACTCTTAAAATATGAAATAGATTTGGCTCAACAATGCATCAGACTCATGCAATGCAATCCATACAAATTGTTTTATTGTTAATCAATGAGCAGGGGGTGAATAAACGTTCCTGGGATATGTGAGGGGTTTGTATTGAATGAAACATGATATGTTGAGGGAGGGGGGGAAATGAATACTACTCAAAGACAACAAAAATCAACTGCAGATCAAAGAAAACATCATTGTAGTTCAACCAAGACACTATTATTGCCAACTATTTCAACACAGAGTTTTTCTTAATTGTAATCAGTTTTGGAACAAGGAGTGAAAAATGTATGTGGGAAAGTGATGGAGTTGTAATTAGGGAAAATCAAATTAATGATGGGGAATGAGAGTAGGTATTATTCACAAAATTAATTAAGTAATCCATATAGCCATTCTGTTAAAAGGAGATGCACCAACTGGACGATCATTGTGACCCAATAACAATCATTGTGTATTAGCTAGTTCACCATTCATAATCAAATATCTAACACAGTAAGACAGTATGCACTCTACACAATATGTAAGGGATTTTTTTTCCTTTTATTTATCCAATTTGCATCTTAAAACAATTCTCAAATAGTAACCATCTCCACTCTATTAATCATCAGAATCAACCACTGCCCACACATTACTTCAATCAACAAATACACTCAAAAGTCATGTTTCAAAATTTACATTGAACTAATATTTTCATTGCAATGGGCCATTCCTTTAAAGTGCATGATATTCGTTAAACAACATAGTGGACAGCCAACCCAATAATCCAGATTTGAATTGTAAAACCTTGACTCGTTATCTAACAATTAGACAACGACCACCATTCCAACTCTTGCCATGTTGTGGAAACAGACAGTAATTCAACCAACGCAAGTGTAAATATGATATTGTACAAACTCAATTTTAACGTGACTTTGAATAATCAAAAAACAGGGATATCCATCCAATACAACAAGGTAGAAACAGCATGCCTGACTTCATAAAACCAGTAATTGAATTGCAACAAAGTCATACTTAAAACTTTGTGACTATCTCTGAGTGTGGAACCCAAAATTATCGATATCACACATAGTGGGTAGCCACCCAAAACAACATGATGCAACATTTCCATTTTACAATTACAAACACATAGTCACAGTATTAACTTAACCTATCGTACCAAACTATCAATCTAATACAGTGCTGCTTCAAATTAATCAAACTACGACCAACCATGTTGTGTAAACTTGGGCTCATGTAATCAAATAATCATAATGCATACAGTGGACAGATTGCTATAGTCATACCATGACTGTGTATCAATCAATCAACCAATCAACCAAACATGTTGTGGCAACCACACATACCCACGCATCGACGTGGAGAGAGGATGTGACCTTCTTAAATAAAAAATACCAGGTTATCAAACAGAAGAAGAGAGATTTTGTATCTAGGCTACCCAATTAACAATGCAGGGTTACTTATTTTAGTATCACAGGCAGTGACTACCTATCAAACCAACACAATCGTCATAACACTAACTAGGATATTATGTACCCAATTTTGTCGAAAACACACAACCATCCAACAATAACCAAGTAGTAAACCCGACGGACCACGCCAGTCTTCTCTAGCAACTCTCAGAACTGTGGAGCTAAGGGTTTTCTCTGTGACCAACACAAGAAACGATAGAGCCAACTCCCTTCAATGGTGAAAAAATATGAGACCAACAGTGCATACATAGAAAGAACCATGACTTATTTGTGGAAAAGTAACATATCCCGTAACAGTAGGGCTATAACAGAGGAGCAAGGCTCCAAATCGGCCATAAATGATACTTAATACACATAGGGTATATCCCTCATGGTTCTCAATCAAAAAACCACAACACTGAAGTGAAGACAAGGATGAGAAAGAACAAAATAACCCACGGCATAACCTTTAGTGGTGGAAACAAACCAATGCTCAAGATGCAGTTACACAGAGATCTTCAAAACATTAAACCCCATAAAAGCCAAAGACTAGACATAGTGATACAAATGCGTGAGGACAACCAACCACCCTAGACCAAACAAAAACCCTCCAACTAAAACAACAAGGGTAACTGAGAGCCCTTATGGCTATTAACACCCAAGATGACCAATAACACTATGAATTGAAGATTATTCCAGAAAGAACCATCAATGCTTCATTCCAAAATCACAATCTTACACAATTGCAATACTTAAGGAAAGAACAAACCAATACACCCAAGCCAATAATCATTTCATAACTAGAGAAGACTCATGAATGCCCCAAAAAATACATACCTATAATCAAACACCTTAAAATGCGAATTGGCCAAGCGGTTGCTCTCTGCTAAGAAATCAAAGCATAACCACAACAACAAGGTTTGAACAATATCCCGACTAGGGTGGGAGCGAATGGAAGGCGTAAGGGTGGTGTGCAGTAAATACACGTTGCCTCTACCCATAGTAAATTTAATTCAACAGTACACACCAACCATTAATCTACCAACAATTCATTTAAACCATGCCTTGGAAATTGCATCAAATGTGCCACCCACATCATACCTTCCATTTCCAGCTGACCATATTACTATATAATCCAATTTAGTGACCATATATCGAACCATCACCAATAGTGTAATCAATATCAGCTTATGCCATAACATAATCACCATTGCATATTAACCATATAACTCAATCAAATCGCATAGCCATTATTTTAGTAGCTAGGATAACAAAAATCCATTAAAAAATGATGCATGTAGTATAGCATTTCACATTCTTCCCTTTGCATTTGTTGCATGGTTTTCACTTCTTTCTAATTTCTTTTTATGTATTTTTATTAACATGTCTATTGTGCAAGTGTCCCAAGAACAGATAGCAATGATATCAATGAATAGCATAGGTCGTAATAACATAAGGAACCTATTAGCACTAGGATTCACCTTCATATTGCATGGAAGGCAAGCCTAGTACCCATCAAGTTATATGTGAATGAAAGAGTGTTTTAAAGGGTCAAATGGAAAAGGACTCAAATGCTAATGTTATAACTCAGACAATAGGGCTAGCATGCACCAGCAATTAAGGTCTTTTCTAACTTCTATCAGTAGTTTGGGAGTAATTATGAACCGAGGGAAGACTTGAGTGAGAAGAGTGTAGGGACTGCTGCAAACATCAGGTCTACAAAAGTCTAAGGATGAAATTTTATAAACACAAAATCTTCTTGACATCAGAAACTAAGGGAGCTAAATAAACATCACGATAATATAATGATCAAACATTCACCATAACATCACCACAATAATTCATGTGATTCATTCAAGGCATGAACATTTAGCATCAGAAGCAATTAGACTGAAAGAGGAGTTGATTTCTATTAACCAAAAAGTCTTAAGTCCAGTACATCACTATATCATAGTTACTTCATCAAAATATTACAATTAAAGGGATCCTTTCTCAACCATCCGAACCTGCTAAAGAAAATGATCTATCTATTTATAACAAAACAAGAGGCAATAGTTGGAGGTACGAGCTAGCCCCCTTCCCTTGAAAAACTCTAAAAAATTATTTTCTCTAACAACTTATCTAACCATCTATGCTATAAAATAGGAAAATGTTGGTGACTAATCCAACTGAAATTCAAACTGAATTGGTTCCCTTTTGTTGCGTAGCTCCTTGTTTTCCATGTGTCCTTCAAAGCACATGGTTGTCTTCATGATGCTAGTTGTTGCTTCTCCATCCTTCTTCATCATCAATTTATCCCAAAGCTGTTAGCTTGGTCCTCATAGATCCTTGTTCTTTATGGGCAACTTCTTGGGTAGCAAATCTGGGTAGTGCACTACTGTGATACATATGTGTACAAACTCTACTCTCTGTGCAATATTGGGTAGATCCTATAGGTAGCCCCTATAAGTAGTGCCCCTGTCTTGCACCTGTCTGCAAACCTATACCTTCTATAAAATATTCAGGAGCGCCATTAGGTAGCATCTCTATGTTGTGCCTGTGTGCCAATTATTTGCCCTTTATAATATATTTGGTAGCACCATTGGGTAGTGCCACTTACACTATGTTTGTGTGTAGGTTTGGGTAGCATTACAAAAATGCAGTGCCTTCAATCCTCAAACATGTACAGAGTGATTTGTGGTTTTTCATGGTGACAAAATGGTCTTAATCAAGAGCCCTGACTGCACAATAGGTGATGCTTTCTACCAGTGACGAAGCTAGCACTTAGCAAAAACCCAAAACCCAAGTAGTTAAGAACTTAGAAGCCTGTATAGATGTTAGAGATAATATTATCATAATGGTTAATCTTCCCAAAAAGATACATCCTCAAAAATGGGGCTTACCCTTTACCATCTATTTTGTCATTTTAACACTTAACCTCATACTCTTCCTAGTAGAAAGAGGATCTTCAATTGACACAGTAGACTTCTTCTTATTGGCATTTACAGGAGTCTTTGGTGTAGTTTTTCTTTCCTTAGCTGTTGGTTTATCATCCTCGATGACAGCTTCAACCAACACCTGTAAATTCCTTTTGGCTACCTCATATTGAAAGTGTTTCAGCTCTACCTTTAACTTCCTATTCTAAGACTGAAATCCTTTGTTCTGTCTATAAATATTCTTCAGCTGTTTATGTAGGATCAGAGAATTTCTCACTACAAACCTTGCCAAGTCAAGGGTACTATTGTATCCAACCATGAGCTCTTCCATCTAAGCCGAGTGAACCTTTCCTTCTACTTTAATATGAGATATTTATTTCCTTGCATTTCTGAGCTGCTTGATAAGTCTTTTGTAGGTCAGACTGTCAAGAGGGACAGTGTCATGCTCAATCTTAATAGGATTTTCCTCAGAATCCTCTTCCTCCTTCATGGGAAGTGTATCGTCAACCTCATCAAGTTTCTCAATGGCCTTACTTTTACCCTTCCTTCCTTGCACAATGGTTTCTTCATGTCTGACCATAGGCTCCTCAAAGTGTTTCATAGGGGTTTCCTCTTCTCTCTCCAAAGGTATTTTAGTACCTTTACCTTTCTTTACAAGGATTTCTTGTTTTCTTTCGACAAGATTATCAATTCCTTTCTCAGAGGTCTCATTTCTCTTCTCCAAAGGTCCTTTAGCACCTTTACCCTTCTTCTTGTGTACAAGGGTTTCTAATTTCTCCTCTACAAACTTTTCAATATTCTTCCCCTTCTTCTTTTGAATAGTGATATCTGGTAAGGACTGCTCTCTATAATCCTCCTTAGGAATTGATGACCTTATGAAAGGTATTTTACCTTTGATTTCAACTATTGGAGGAGAAGGGGAAAAGAGAAGCTTCTTCCCTCTCTTATATGTAGTTTTGGTAGAAGGAGGCACCTCTTCTAACCCTGGTGGAGGAGGTGGTGAAAAATCTCTGTGTGGGGAAGGAAAAACTTCCTCCTCAGCTTCAATGACCTACTTGTTGACCTTTGAAAGTTAAACAAGGTATTTTCCCTTTCTCTTCCTACTGGTCCCTACTTTGTTAGCACTGGTAGGTGACAAAGGACTTGCCCTCTGTGATTTTTGAGTGGGTTCTAGATCCAACTTAAAATGAGAGGTAACCACAAAATGCTCCCATGAAATATCTTTCTTTCCCAATTCCTTAGATACTAGCATTCTGATTAATCCAAAGTGGAAAATGCTAGAATCCACATATTTAGATTTCGCATGTATCTTGTCTGACATATTACCTATACTCCTCAAAAATTAATAAGGAATATTCATCTCAACCTTACCAGTAAAATGTAGCAACAATAATATATGGTACCGGTATAATGTGTCCAATCTCCCTTCACAAGTAAAATATCTTTGTATGATCTTCAGTAGTTTGTCAAATTGTTCAATCAATTGGATCCTTCGCATACTTTTGGACAGGTCATTGGCTTGATATTCAGGTTTAAAGAGATCCTTTGCATAATTTGAACTCAAAGCCATGGATTTGAACCACCTTTCACCTGTAATGGGGATCCCTGTTGCAGCTGAGATGGAGGCTTCAGTCACTTCAAACTCCAAATCCCAAACCTTAGTTTTCTTACCATCAAACTGCAATGCAAACTGTCTTTCTACTTCTGGATGGCCTCTCTGCATGCTTTGACAGAAGAAGAGGAACCCTACTCTTTGAAAGGCCTCTCTTGCCATGGGTTCTGTATTAAAAAGAAGCATGTCCACTGGTTATGTCCTAACTATCTTGCCTCCTTTATGTGCCTTCTTCGATTTAGGGGTATCCATGACTCCGAATGAGGGCTCTTAAAAGGTTTGGTAATGCTCAAGATACTTTGAATAGGGTTTCAAATATGCAAGGATGACCCTATGCAACTGAGTAAAATGTTTAATTTCAAGATGAAAGGAGGCAGGGGAAGCAGTGAGAGGTTAAGTAGCACCTTTGGGTAGCGCAACACATACATAGAGGATAGACTAGTATAAAGCTTACAACTTCAAGGGCTAAGGTAGAAAACAAAAATATGACTCATATACGAGCCATGAGGTTTACGGGTCTAAAAAAGAGAGGAGATGAGGCCATCATACAAAGATGAATCTTTTACCGTTGTGAAAACTTAGCAAAATGAAAACCCGAGAACAAATTTCTTGTGAAGATTAATATACAAAGGAGGTAATAGTGGATACCTACATAGTAGACACATGTTGAGCTCTTCAACACAATCTTAGGATGAAATTTGAGAAAAATTCATCCCTAGAATCTTTCTCATCATTGGATTTTGTTGGCATGCGATCACTTGATCAACACTTATGAATTTGCGCAGTGCAACACTGTTGAGTCTTTCAAAATTAAAAAACCATTACCAAAGCTCATAAATGCAAGATCTTTAAAGGAATCCTTAAATGACTTTTGGCACTAAAAACAAGGGACATGAGATCGGTCGTGGCGATCATGGATTGGGGTGGAAATGTGATGAATGTGATAGGAGCTACAAAACTCCCTGATGAGCAGGCAACACATCCCCTTCAAAATATGATTACAAAGGTAAGAGAGGATGTTGACGTATGCCTATAAGGTCATGAGTGAGGAGAGAGGAGTGTCACATCAATCAAGTCATGGGAGGGATCGACCTAGGGACAAATCATGAAGGGGACCAAAGTAAAACATGAGCTAGGAATGGTTTAAGGATCAAAAATCAATTTTAGGATCGAAATAGAGCCAAGAATCAAAAACTTTAATCATCCAAGGGGTCCTACAAATCATAGATTTTAAAGGGATGAGACCTTAAAATAAAAAATTAAAAACTAAGGCTTAAAAAGGATTTAAAAATAACTAAAAGACCCAAGGCACTTTAGTGTGATAACAGAACCAATACTTCATAAGCCCAATCCATAGTAAAAAAAAACAAGATCTCATCAACCATGTAAGCAGTGTCGAATATAAATACAATATCAAATAAGGACTTGACCTGATCTTCAATCTACAAAGGGGTCCCACCTACTAATATTATTTAGATTTTATAATAATAGGCTTTAGCAACACTTTGCAGGCAAAACTTCATTGACAATTTTAAACATCAACAATCTGGTGACTCCATAGGGAAATTTATTTTCAACAGATTTAGAACTCAGAACTCATGGTTTCACAAACCAAGAACAACAGGTGTAAAAGATATAACCAGGATTGTTATGCAACAGGGGGAAGTGAGCATATTTAATGGAAAGATGAGCTGGAATTTGGGAATAATTCATGAAAAGTGTTAAGTATGAGAGTTTTTTACCACTGTATGCATAATCATTCGACTGGAATCTGCTCTCAACTTTAAGGAGAAAAAAAATTAGAGTTGCACTTAAAATCTCAATGGATGAAGAAATGGAAAGAAGAAGCGGGAGATAACTAATTCTTGAAAAGATAACAGTGGAAATATATAACAATTTCAAGGTTCCTTCAAAGGAGACAGCATTGGTATTGACTAACAGTGCTTCCCAAGAGTGTTACTATGGAAGACTTGATCCAATATATTATTTTGACCAGATTAACTAAAATATGATAGGGTTAAAAATCATAAGAGAAGTAACAATGCAGAAATTAAAACAGAAACAATAAAAGATGAAAATGAAGAAGAAAACAAAAAAAAAATTAACTTAGAAAGTTGAAGTCGAACATAAAAATTAGAACCACAAAAAAGGAAAGCAGAGCTAGGATACTAGTATATAGAAAATCTAGACAGCACTAGAACTTTTTGCGTTGGTCCCTTGCAATATTTAAAGCGAGGGTTGTTAACATTGTAGGAAAGCAATTGCTTCTGTAAATATTTTAAAATGTAAGAAATATTGTTTAAGAAAAAATCAATTTGGAAAGGACCCAACACTTGAAATTATGGTGTAATTATCATTTCCTTAATGCACACAATTAGATCATCAGTATAGAGATGGAGACTGACCAATTCATCGAGAGTCATGTGTAATTATCATTTCCTTAACACACACAATTAGATAATCAAGTAAGCTACAAAGCCAACATTGGTAAGACATGGTACCCCAATAAGTGATAAGAGTATTTTTGTGAGCATTTTCCCCTTTTACCTTGATTTTCTTACAACCAAACAAATTTTCAAGAAAGGGCCCTAATTGTGACTCTACAAACTACTGCAGAACCATTTCCGTACTAGGAGGAGAAAAAGGATTTCTCACAATAGTTTTCCTGAAAGTTCAAATATTAGTACATGTTGGCATAGGGGAAGACCCAGGGTTCAACGCTCAAGAGAGAACCAACAAAACCCTAACTATGGACTCTTTCGAAAACACCTATGAATCAAAATGAAGTCTCACCTGAGGTAGAGGCAGGGGTGGTTGTAGGACTTAGATGTCTGCAACCTTAGATAGGACACCGATCTATGATTATATCTTTTACAAGGCACTTAGAATAGATCATTCATCAATATTTAACCCTTATGGTACTTCGCAGATGGCACAAAGCATCGCAGTGAATACTTAGACTAAAGATGATTCAGTACTTAGCCACAGAAATATAGATTAGATTCAGTAGATCAAGCAGTAAGAAATGTATATATCAGATATAACATTCATTTGTATGTCATAAGCACAAAGCATAACTAGATCTATCTCAACACATCAAGGAATTTAGCATCAGATCGAAGCACATAGCACAACACACAAAGTTACCGTGGTTCACCCCCACCCTGGGGATACGTCCACAAAGTCTTCTTCTTTATTATCTTGGTCAAGAAGTTACAGCATAGAGCTTCAATAATCCTTACTCTGCACAGGACATAAGATCTGCGCAGCTCGTTAGATCCTTCTTCCTTGCACTTCAGCACAAAACTACAATAACTTGCACGTGAGATCGGAAGA